>CAIGRO010142358.1:0-11110 GCA_903798355.1 Fraxinus baroniana | reverse complement strand
TTATTATTATTACATTTTAAGTTTTTTTTAAAAAAAAATTAAATCGATCCAATCGTGAAATATCGAATCAAACGTTGTAGGAAAAATAAAGTTCGAAAAAAGGACATTGGAATGAGGTTGAGAATGAAAAGAAACATAAACAATAATGACTTTACATTTCACAATTAATGTAAAATTATTTTTTATATTTAAAATTTATCGACTATATATTTATCATGAATGCACTTCAACATTTTTAACAAATATTAAATCGTTTAAAAATCATATTTTTAACTTAAAATATTGAATAAAACGTTTAAAAAAACGGCTTAGTCGTTAAATATGTAGTTAAAAAATTAATAAATATTGCGTTGTTAAGTTATTTTTTATTGTGCCGTGAATTATGAGAAATCATAGTGAAAGCCTTCGATGGGAAAATATGGTAAGCAGTTCGAGATTCAATTCGATTATATGTAAAAACTGAAAATATGAAACTCGATAAATAATTTTAGAATATATAGCTTCATCTCGAAATTTTGTTTATATTATTACTTGACAATGGACTAAACATAATAATTCACTATGCTATCTCTGTGTTTTGAGTGTCATAATAAAAGAGGATATTGTTGTGTTTAAAATCATTAAATTTCTCAAGGTTTGATGATTAAAATAAGAGAAGTTTGTAACAATTGAGTTGAGAGATGGTAGCATGATGATGGTTGATATTTTACATAGTTTAGAAGTTCAAAATAGCAAATTGATATTGAAGGTGTGTTTGAACCACATTATTTTGGAATTCGTATTCTGAAATAGTAGACTGATGTAGAATGTGTGATTGAAAAAGAAGGAAAAGCTATTGATGTGATGAAAAATATTATTTTATTGAAAAATGTGTGGTTGAAAATGAGTAGAAGAGCGAGAATAAAAATTTTAGTGTGTATCTAACAAGGACTAAATGTATGAACTGAAAGAGTTATCAAATACAAGTCGACTATCAACTTTGAACAAGGTCGTCATAACATACGGTCACAAATTCACTTCGAATTTTTCAGCTAAAATTTATTCGTTATGTTGTTGCGTCTACGTTCAATACTATACGTATCAAACATGTATTTGTCGAGAAAAATCACGATCTACGTATAAATAAGGTCACTAAAGTGAAATTTAATTTAATACACAAAAAGCAAGAGGTGCAACAGTATCTATAAAACTTTACAGGGACCCTTATGGAAACAGAATTAGTTTTGGGGTCAAAAAGAAATTTATAAAAACTTAAGGGAATAAATGACGTGGGGACTGCGGACATGAGATCTTGTGCAAAGCTGAACGCTACAAATGGCAAAAAGTTACAGTGATGACTGTCAACACATATCTTTATTTGGTCTAAATTTGGACAACGCACCGTTTTCTCTCTCATCCCTACACTCTCTCACTACATCACCTATATATACACACACACACTGACGATATGTACAAAAGTTTGAATAAATCCCTTTTACTCCAAGAAAAGAACACCTTGATTCTTGAACAGATAACCCCAGAAAAATACAGAGAGAAATATGGCCCAGAAAGATGAAGATTTGGTTATTGTGAAAGAAGAACCCATATTACTTATTGATGAAGAAGAGAATTTTGACGGTGGCGGTGTTGGGTTTTGTTCAGAGTTGCCAAAACCAATGGAGGGGCTGAGGGAAATGGCGCCGCCGCCATTCTTAAAGAAGACATACGAAATGGTGGATGATCCGAATACAGACTCTGTAATATCTTGGAGTTCAACAAGGAATAGTTTTATTGTTTGGGATCCTCACAAATTCTCCATGGATTTGCTCCCTAAAAACTTCAAGCACAATAATTTCTCCAGCTTTGTTCGCCAACTTAATACCTATGTAAGCATCAGATTCATCTAGTCAGATCCTAAATTTGTCGGACTTTTGGCTTTTTTTTTTTGTTCTCAGTTATCTTTTTGTGCTGATTTTTATTGGGGGGTTTTTTCATGAAATTCCTCTATATTTTATTACTAACCCATAAAATTCAAATTTTTATTTTTGTTCTGATTGTTGCTTTCTATCAGCTCATTGGAGTATTTTCAGAGCTGGTTTTGCCTATTTTATAATTTCGAGATGATTTTAGCTATGTATGAAATTTTGCAAATGTGAAAATAATTGGGAATTTGGTATCCAATTGTCCAGTGTTTCAGGAAGATCGATTCTGATAGATGGGAATTCGCGAACGCCGGATTTCAGCAAGGGAAGAAACATTTGCTGAAGAACATTAAGAGAAGAAAACATCATCCCGAAATCATTCATCAAAAAGTAGCAGCAAAATCTTGGTTAGACTCGTCCAATTATGGACTAGAAAACGAACTTGAAAGTCTGAGAACGGATCAAAATACATTGAAAACGGAAATCTTGAAACTAAAGCAGCAGCAAGAGAACATGGAAAATTATCTGTCTTCTGTAAAAAATCGTCTGCAGAACGCTGAGATGAAGCAGAGAAATACGGTTCTTTTCTTGGTTAAAGTATTGAAGGATCCTCTCTTTTTGCAGTACATCAAGAAAAGGAGGCAGAAAAATGCACTAAGCAGTCTTGGGATGTTGAAGAAAAGGAGATTAATGAATAACATAGATCAAAGTGTTCAAGAGGAGTTGACAACAATACAATCAGAGATTCAAGCATTATTCTCTTCGGACGATTCCGGGAGTCCTATACAGGAACATAAGGTTGAAGCTTCACCTGAGACGAATAGTACTGATTTGAAATCGGAGAATTTCATACTCTGGGAGAAACTCATGGAAGACGATATGATTTACGAGGAAGAAGCAGAAGCAGAAACAGAAACAGCAAAGCAACAGTCTGATATTGTTCTTGAATTGGAGGATTTGATTGCTAAGCCTCCTGAATGGGATATGCAGGCGAGAAACTAGTCGAACCGGTAGTGTGTTCACTGTCTAAAAGGTGTAATTCCAGGAGTAATGTTCATCCTTTCTGTTTTCATCCATTTCTATGCTTTTGCACAGGGAGTTACTGTTTTGCAATGTAAATGACTTGTATCGCCAAACAAGAATATGTATAGCTGGTAGTTAATGGAGTGTTTTGTATACCCTTCATGTTTTAGCAAGAATGGATTCTCTCGAATCATCTCCAGATCAATCACTCGCTAACTTCTAGTTCTAATCTTGTCTCGTTCCTCATACTGCTTAGACTTTTAGATGGATAATTTACGCTTGATTGCGTTATTTCAAACACTTCTGTATGGGGATTATATTTGCCAAATTTTGTTACGGGGGAAATCGACGAGGACTGTGTAAAAGTGTCTTTAGTTGCATTATCTATGGTCGAAGAGTTTTGATTAAAATATCCATTCCCAATATGTCTAGTGCACATTCATTTGCTAGTACTAGCATAGATGAAACTAAGAATCTATTTGAAGGAGGATTAAAATATCCATTCCCAATATGGACTAGAAATTGAAATTATGAATCCCTATTTCTTCATAGCGGGAGTTTGTTGTTTCATATCAAGTGGACTAAGTGATCAATTACAAATTTGAAATAATAAATCTCTATTTTTTTCACCATGTGAGTCGAGGTACAAAAAGTGCCCTATGTAACTTTTGGACGGTATTTCAAAATGGAAATGTAATGTCTGGAAAAGATTGGAAAGCACTCGAATCGAAACTATTGAAGAAATGGGCACTCTTATCTTCGATCTCATCTCCTAGAGTTTCGTCCAACTCAACAAACATATCATGATGAGTAAACGGGTCGGGTAAAATGGTATACTCGATAAGTGGGGGCAGGACTGGTGTCTTTTTTCCCAAATGATTGACAAACCACGACCCAAAGTGTCTTATCTTAAATGGAGTTAGTGCCTGAATCTAAAAACTAGTCAAGACAAGCACTAGAAAATTCAAAGCATAAACGGCTACAACCCAGACACGTCTGATTAGCCACAATTATCCATCCAAAATTTGGTAGATGGGACCATATCAGTAGGTGTAAGTTTTGATTTAAAGGGATAGAATCGTCAAATTTGTTGCCTAAAGAAGCAAATATAGCCACAAGCTTTGTGTCCATCAACGGCACAAATCAAGATTCATTTTCTAAACGCAAGTATGAGAATATTGACTTGTTTATATAATCAACTTCACTAATAAATGGACTGATTAAATTCATGTTTCTATAATCAAAATTCGATCCGCTCTTCAAATTATTAATCATTCAAAAAGGCTAGAAATGGAATGGTGCAGAAGAATAAGCGTTCTTCCAGCTGAGAAAATTATTGGGCAAAAATGCATACTTACAACCTTTATAGCTCATACTTTCTGAACATTCAGTGGAATCCAAAATAACAAAAACAATCCAGTCCTAATTTCCCTGTATATTAATAGAAGTCCTAAATTATGAAAGAGAGCCAGAACATTGCTGTGCAAATAAGAAAAGGTAGAAAACAGAGTATATGCGGCAAAAAAAGCCGAAACCCTCTTTCCCAGCAATCGCACATACCAGATGTTTACTTGGTGAGTGTGAACTTACCACTGGGTTTCATTATTCCAACAGATGATGATGAAGATGACGACATGTTAATTGTACGGTCAAATTCTTCTTTATCCTCGGTGAATGCCTTGCACAAAACTTCTTTGATTTCCATGCGCCTTTGCTTCTTTAATGGACACTCTTCGAGAGCATTATTCCCTAGTTGAGTGATCTCGGAATAGTCATCACCATCCATGATCTTGTTCAGTACTTCCGAACAACGAGGGAAAAAGCGCTTCCCAAGCTCCACTGTTTCCAAAAGAAAAAATTAATTATGAATTTAAATGACATTCTGATAGATGCTGAGATTAAATCAGTACAACCAATTTCAGTAATATCGAATTGGCAATTCCTAATGAGAAATAAAGCAGCCTTTAGTGTGTAACTGTAAAAACTACACAATTCATTATTCGAGTAAATCCAATGTGTAAATCAGGAAATGATAAACATTCCTAGAGGAAGGCAGCAGTTCTTGATTGTTAAAGCTGTAATGTTATGTTCCATTTATATCATATGAAGAATTAACTACTACAATCTTTATCCTCTTGTTGAACAATCATTACCTGAGACAAATGTCATTCTACTATTAGAGGTGTCTTGTTCAGGGAGAATCCATTTCATTCCGGGCCAGTTTTGGTCTAATTAAGAAATAAATTAGAATAATAGATATCGTAGTCTTGTTTGGTAATGATACCAATGCTAAGAAAAGAGTTTCGATTGCACCAGCTTTAGCCTATGTTTGGCTCATTGTTACCGGGTGTTTATAAACAAACTTGATCAAAAAACATTTTTGTTCACAACACTTTTTGTCTACACATTTCGTAGATCCCACAAGTACTATCCACTCCACCACCACTCATTTTCCCCTGTTTATAAACACCTTGCCAGTCATATCCTTGATTGTCCCTCAGATTTTTGCTATATTAAGACCAGCTAAATCAATTTACTACGAACAAATTAGTTTATTTAAAAAAAAAAAATCTATAGTGAATCTACAAGACTTCCGCACATTCAGTTATATGTTCGCTGGGCATATAGAAGGGAACAATTTTCCTAAATCATTTGTTTTGGATGATTAATCACTCGTGTAATTCTGAGAGTTCACACTCAGTTGCTCACAAAATTAAAATATTGGTCGTTTTTTAATACAAATAATCAGTTCAGACTATCCAAACATACAGGGGCAAAAGGGTGCCAAAAATTTCAGCATCTTTCTCAAATATTTAGTTGTAGAATGTTTCAGTAAGTGCCAAGAAAGAAAATTTGTATTAAGCGTAACAAGCGTGCAAGATATATCTACCAGTTTTGGCAAGGGCCCTCATCCTAATCAGATGCTCCTCTTTGATTTTGAAAGGTGCCTCATTCAAGTCCACAGTAGACCTCTGGGCGTCAGCCATGTTCTTGCTGGTTCCAGCTAGTTGAATCTTGGAGGTCCCATCAACTTGAGCGATATCCATGGCAACTTTTGCTTCCATGGGAAATAGAAGTTTGGCCAAAGCAACTGAAAAGCAAATAACACAGTTAATCAAACAAAATAAGACCTGCCACTATAGTTAGCAGCTGAACAAATATGCAGATTATTCTTAGAAGGAAAATAGTTAATAAACAGATATGTACGAATTCATTTGAAACAGGATAAGTTTCACCAATTGGCCTTGAGTCTAGAAAAATTTCAGACACAAGCACCAGGCATCTCTCATGCAATGGAGTGGTGATGATCATTAGAACAAAAATATTATCAACGCTTTTTTGGAGGAAGATGAGAAATGATTGATCAATGTGTGAGAACTGATAATTATGATACAATTAATTTATTTTATTGCAACCACCTGGAGCGTAAGAAAGTGAAGTTGTTTAGAAATAGAACGTGGTTCATATATCAAAACAAGTCCTTCTCTGGATGATTAATTGTATGGAACTACAAATTTCAAGGACCAAACACTACAAATAAATGATTATCTGGATGGAATTACATGATACACTAAAAATCCCAACATCTTTTTCAACAGTGCTACAAGGAGATCAAGAGGTGATCTGGAGGTGGCCATTCAGATAAAAGTAACAAAATAGGTCATAAAGATGAACTGCACAAAAAATTAAAGCCCTGGGGTAATTTACCTCTATTTTCAAGGTACAATAACTTTGAGCGCAAATCATCGCCTGCAATAGCAAGCGATACTGAAGCTTCTCCTAGTAATGGATCTCTTCTTTCTGCTTGTTCCAAAATCTCTATGCACAGTCGATCCTTTGGAGTAGCTGTCCCTTCCTCTGTACTTTTATGATAATCCACAGCCCGAGTAAGCCTCTTTGAGATCTGAAGGGCTTTCCTGCCATCTAAAGTGAGATCAGATGGCCTAGCTCCCTTAGTTAAAAGAGATACAATGATTTTGGGCTCTTTTCGCATTGCCGCTACATGCAGCACAGTGTATCCCCTTGGATTTCTGTGGTTAATGTCAGAAATGGATAGGTCGAGAAGTTCTGTTGTGGTCTTTGCGTCGCAGTAGGCAACAGCATAATGGAGTGCATATGCATCATCTAGGGTAGTATGCCCTTCCTTCAGCAACATTCTGACTAACTCAACATCATCAGAGTCCAAGGCTCTGTGTATTCTCTTCACATGTTTATCTGGAAAAATGTTGCTTTGAGGTGATTGCAAGCCGAGTTCCACACGTGCATCATCTATTTGTTTCACAAGGTGGTGAGGCAACGCTTTATCAAGGGTTATGTTATCAACATCAGATTTGACAATAATATCAATACACGTTGCAAGTAAATTCTCACAACTTGCACCACACAAGTTTGCAACTGATAAAACCATCAACAAGTCATCTGCAACAGCCTTGTCGAGAATGTCCATTAGTTGCCTCTGTAAGGGAGAATCAGGATGCATCAAATATTTAGAAAAGAAATGTAAATGGAAGTGTGTAGAGATAACTGAGTGCCGTAAGAAGTCTAGGATTTCCCTCCGGTGGTGGCAATTTTCATAGTAAAATAATCAGGGGAGTAATATATCTTTAGCCTTTGTTTGACACGCATTAAAATTTTCATTCTCATTCTTCTACTCATTTTCAACCACACATTCTTCAATAAAATAATATTTTACATCACATCAATAACTTTTCTTTCTTTCTCAACCACACATTCTCCATCGATCTACTATTCCAGAATACACTCTTCCAAAAAAATTTGGCTCACACACACCCTTAATTTTATATCTAGTGGCCTATTGTAAAGCTTAGATTGCTAGTATTTTATATAATGCATTGTTTCTTAAGGAGAAGTGGTGGAAAACAAGATCTGTTTTTTTTACTTTTAACAAGTTATCTGTAATTTCTCGAGGGCTGTCAGAGTAATGGTCTCATTCTTCCCATGCTGAATCAGTCCATGACAGTAGTAACTAGGAATATAAAGGATAAAAACTGAATACGAATTCCAATATATAATATGTTGCTCGCCCTACATTACATTGATCCAGTTCAACTTTTGCATTCTGTAAATTATACTTCATAGATACAGGGCCTTCATTCATTTATTCAGTTCCAAATATTGGGATATTTTGACAAATATACATTGCAAACTAAAAGGAAAAAAAAAACACTTTGATTTCCATCACAATATTTTAACGAACAGCTACTGGAACAGTAACGAGGATTCATACTGACAGAAAGAATTCGTTTGAAGACAAAACCTTGTTTCTTCAAAGTCATTGGACATTAGGCTACAGCGATGTAGTTCAAAGCAATCAAAAATTTCGAATGGAAAGATTCCAACTTCATCCTTATATGGAACTGGAATAAAAAATTCAACAAAAGAATTGAAAGATGCTTACTTATGGTAGATATCTTGGCTCACTAAGATAATCTATTCAATAATTACCACTTTAGTCTTCTGAATTTTAGATTAAAAGCCACTGAATGAACCCAGAAAGAGCTCGTTCTTCACGTTAAACTTCATCTCTACCTAGCTGATCATTTTCTACAATTCACTGGAAGCTACTGCCTACTACCCATACTCAGTATTCAACAAACACTAAGATCTGAAATAGACAGTACATAAAATTAATTCAAAAGTATTGAAGTATGTAAATGAACAGAGAACAATACCTGAAACTTAGCAACTAATTCACTGATCTGAAAAACGAAAGATGCATACAATATCTCCACCATGAATTCAACTGCAGGTCGACATCCCAAATGCGTGCACTGATCGTCTACGCATATGCACACATCCTTCGGCCGAGCTGGGACTCTCCCACTGTAAACATAAGCCAGCACAGTCACAAGTGCATCATAGCTAACCTCATACTCCTTCATCACCTCCTTTAAATCTAATTTCACATTCCCCTCCTTATTAGCGAAAAAAATCTTGAAGAATGGACTCCTGGCCGACAAGATGCACCGGTGGACCGGAATTTCTCTGCCTCCGGCGGCCACCAATTTAGCATCGGAGAAGAAATCAGAGTCCGGCGGCGATGAATTGTAGAGGAGGATCGAAGCGAGGGTGTTTGAGAGGCGATCGAGGGCTTCGACGTCCTCCATCTGCGGCGGTGCAGCGGGGGAAAGGGATGATTCGATGTTGCGTACGCAGCATATGCTGCTGCTCCCACCACTGACGTCGTTGGAATCCGAAAAACCCGTTCGACTGTCCATTGACAGAACCTAATACTACTATCTTATACGAACATACATGTATCTGTGATTATCACGAATGAAAACACTCAAAATAGGCAATTCAATTGAAGTTAAAGGGTTGAAGAAAATTACATGTTGATGGAAATTATATATATATAAACAAACCGATGTGATTTCGAGTCAGAAGAGAGAGAGAGAGAGAGGACGATGACTTCGGAGGGAAAGCTCAGGTGACGAGGGCGNGTTGAAGAAAATTACACGTTGATGGAAATTATATATATATATAAACAAACCGATGTGATTTCGAGTCAGAAGAGAGAGAGAGAGAGAGGACGATGACTTCGGAGGGAAAGCTCAGGTGACGAGGGCGGTCGAGCGTAGGGTGGGGTAAGGGAGAGTGATGATGCAAGTGATGATGTAATAATTTCCGTACATCAGGATCTAACGCGGATTTAAATCATTGATGTCAAAACAATTTCCTAAATAGGAATTTGTTTGGTACTAATTTTAATTTAATTAAAATAAAAAATATAATCGTTATTGATTCTCACTCGTCTAATAAAAGTTAATAATAACAGCTAATTTTTCAACTTTAATCGGATTTTAATTTCAACCAAATATATTCTAAAAATTAAAAAAAAAAAAAAACCTTACACTATTGACTATTCCATTGAAAATAGAAAATTGGACTGGGCCTAGTTGAGGCAGGGACACCGTCCAGTTGGGGTAACTTGGATGTTTGATGGACTGAGTTGTCAAGTAACTCATTTGTCACAGGCACTATAGTCGTCGTGCTTAAAATCTTATTCTCGAACCAGCTCACCAATGGAGACAAGTAAGCTCATGGTCCAATTCAATTCATGCATGGGTATGGTTATTGTAACGGTTCGAATTAGATTATCTATTTTAACACCACTAAGAACCTGTTTGGCATGGCTTTCAAAAAATTAAAAGTAACACCTGAAATCTAAAAGTTACTTTGGACTCGTTCGTCTAATTTTATGAAAATATTTCTTCCTTTTATAAAAGCTTTTAGATAATGTTGGTTTAATATGATTTTATTTAAAAGCATTTTCGAAATATGAAGATTTTTAAAAAATTAATTTTTAAACAAAAATTAAGATAAATTTATTCAAAAGCTCTTTTATAGAAAGCAAAAACTATTGACACCAAGTAGGCTTGAATGTTACCATTAATAATGTGACGCGCACACGAGCTTTTAGAAAAAGGGTAAAAATATCGAACTCTGAAAATGTAACAAATACGTCAAAATCGAACATTATAGGAATCGAGACAACCTTTGTAGAAAAAATATTAACAAGACAAAAACATGAAAAGATGTAGAAAAAATAAAACCTTTGTATTATGAATTTCTTTCTCAAATAAATACCTCACCCACAACTTCTACGCAAACCCAATTTTCTTTCAATCAAAGTGCCATTTTCTAATTTTGGCACTTTTCAGCCCAAGAAAATAATACCCTAGGCGGCTAGTATCATCATACTCTTGCCTGGTAGAAGAATTTTTATTTATTTTATAATATTAAATTGAAAGATGGATTTGTTCATTACACGTCATGCTTAGTACTTAGTACTTAGTACTTACCCCCACATTACATTAATTAAATCATTGCATTAATTAAATTCTGTGGCGGTCATGTGCATGCATTTAGAATTTTGATTCAGCTCAGATTTTCCATACGATGCCACCTAGATTACAATCCATGAAATACATTGGAGAACAGAAATAAAACAAGAATAATGATGTCTATAAACTGGGGCGGAGCCAGCCTGTTGGACTAGGGGGGGCCCACGGGAGTTCGGGAGCAGCACTCCCGGAATTTTTTTTTTATATACCTAAAGGAAGATTCTTATTTCGAAAGCAGTATAAATTGATTGAAGTCACTCTACGTCATACATTATTTGGCTTGTCAATGAAACCAACACCACAAACCTACAAATATCG
>CAIGRO010142332.1:0-11206 GCA_903798355.1 Fraxinus baroniana | reverse complement strand
CGAATGGAAATTTATACCAATCAAACACACTAAATTAACAATTCCCTGCAAAATAACTTCTAGGCAATTACTTTCCCTAAAATTCATTTTCTTTCCACCCATTTTCCACCCTTCCTATCAAACGGACCCTTAGATAAAATTTTGGTTCAATTCTAGAATTATTTTTCTATAATCTCTATTTGTTTGGACCAGATTAAAATATAATTTTAATATAAGTCAAAGTCAAACAATCAATATCAATCACATCTTTCATGAATCCCACATCTTCTCAATCATTCATTTCAAAAACTTCTATGACAATCCACTTAAAATCTGATTTTAATCTACACCAAACACCCTCAATTTGTAC
This sequence comes from Fraxinus baroniana, assembly GCA_903798355.1. Lineage (NCBI taxonomy): Eukaryota > Viridiplantae > Streptophyta > Magnoliopsida > Lamiales > Oleaceae > Fraxinus > Fraxinus baroniana. The sequence continues at coordinate 10,857 of CAIGRO010142332.1, read as the reverse complement.
GAGTTCATACATCTTGAAACATCATTTAAGTATATAGTATGAAAGTTACAATTTATATAGCGATATACTTCTTAATTTTGAAGTATAATATAATCGAATAAAACATGATGGAGCCATAACTCATCAATTCGGGTCCAGTCCAATTCCTTTATTCATAGACCGATGGGTTTATTTTCATCGCTATGATCAGTCTTTCAAGATGTCCAATCCGAACCACTTGGTACCAACCTCTTCTTTTAAGAACACATTTCTTAGGAAGCAATTTTCATTAATACTAACAAAAATCTCAATTTCTTTGGCTAAGCTATTTACAAAATTGATTAATATTTACAATTGCCCTTGCAACTTTGCAACAATAACCATCTACCGAACAGTGAATACCAAATGTAAGCAAGCAAAAAATAAAAATAATCACTAAGGTAAGCAAAGAAATAATCAAACAAAAAAAAAGGCAAAATGAAATCCTGATTATGAAATTTTTGCTTTCGGTTGACACCAGTAAAAATAAATTCCCCATGATGCCTTCTCGTCACTTAGCTTATCAAATAGCCAGTTGAAAAGTCACACTAAACCTGGACCTCCAATGAAAAATTTGTAGATTGTAGAATACCAAATGGATTGCACCTCGCGTATCTTAAGACCAGATTTTTGGTGCCACATGAAGTTCCCTTGCAAGCATGGTTAGAGTACTTCATAAGATGCAATCGTCGTCTTAAAAAAGGTTGATGAAACAGATAGCATGACACTTCACATTTTATCCTTGCTTCTGGAAGTTCAAGCTGTGTGACACTAGTCTCCTGTACAATGTAGAAAAAATTGTCAGATGGATCAAGTGCCATTTTGTCACGAGGACAACATGAAAAACATTATTTGACTCAACTCCTAATAAAACAAGTACTTGTTACCTAAAATAAATGTCTCTTACCTCTTAGAAGTTCCTAGTTGATGTATACTTCCCTAAAATCAACTAATCCTTGCTTGTCCTTTTCCAAGCATTGAGATTTCTTATAAAAATAATTCATCTCTTGCACTTATTTATCGTGAAAGATTTGCATTCCCAGATTTTGCTTTGTCTGTGGAAACAAAACTGGGTGCATATTGCACCTGTCTTTTAAATTCGATTAAAACTATCATGATAATTCAAGTGAAGATACTCATTCTGGAAACCAGGAATAGTACCTTATATCTCCATGCTAATACATCACAAGCTGGCTAAGGTTAAGCTAATGAATACGTATGTATACATGTCTGAACTCAGGGTACAAATATTTGGGGAATGTGTGCAATACTAGAATTTAAACTTCAAGCATATTTTAGGACTAATGACTATTCCAATCTCATAAAACAACTTATATCAGTTACCGATTCAGTAAAGATAAGGAGCAACATGGTCACACGATGACTGGCAAAAAAGTGAATATTGAATTTGCTTTAGTTGTTGATGCCTACCTCGCTATCTTCAATAACCGACTCTCTCAACAATAAGTTCTTTTACAACCGCATGCCATAATAGTGTGGAGATACAGGACTTGGGAATGTTGAAGGTGGTTTCTTCACAAATGGATGCTCTAATAGTTGAGCAGCAGTAGGCCGATCATCAGGGTTAACTTGTAAGCATTTGAGAATAAAATCCTGAGCATCTCTTGATAAAGTATCAGGTATGGGAGGTAGTTCACCCCGTCCAATTCTGAACATTGCTTGCATCTGTCATGCAACAAAAAGAACTCTTACCATGTAACAGAGGAAAGGCATTTGCAAATTCTAGTAATGGCAGAATAAAAGGTATAAACTTCCTTAGCCATTGTGTTTAATTCCCATTATTTCCAAAGTACATTTTTCCCTCTTTTCTTTTCAACGACATATTCTTCAATAAAATATTATTACACGCAAACTCAAAACTTTTACTTATTTTTGAACTACACATTCTACATCAATCTACCATTCCAAAATGCATTCTTAGCTAAATAATGAGGATCAACAAGGGCTTATTATGCGCAATTAAAATATTTGTTGTCTTTTCTCTATTTCTGTTCCATCTTATTTACAGCATTGAGAGCAGGTTCTGTTTTCAGACATTCCATATTCAGGCGATGATGACATTTTGAAAGTCACCCAAGAATCTCAAAAGAAGCAGAGAAGTAATGAAGTCATAACTGAAGAGTGCAAATGCAATACAATTCAAAGCAATCACCAGACATGCCACCAAGGATTTAGAGTGAATATCATGAAGGAGACGAGTAATTGAAACTAATATACTAGAAAAACACCTCTTCATGTAATTAAACAGGCACAACAGAAGCAAATAATTTCAGCACATAATTAGACAGAAAATCTTGAACAACCAAATAATCAAGACACTAGATTTTTACGTGGAAAACCCTCCAATGCGAATAAAAAAACCAATGGAGTACAATCACCTCAAGTCTTCTAAAAAATATCATTAAAATGAAATCAGCACAGATCTCACCAATACCCAATCAGAAGAAATGAGGAAGCCACAAAGCAAACTGGTAGAATCTGAGTCCAAAAAGAATTTAAGAAATCTGAGTAAAAAATGATTGGCGAAGGCCACCATCACAGAGCTTGCTGAAGAAGGAAAAAAAAATTGCACAAAAAGAAATTAAGAAATTTGAGTAAAAGATGGTTGGCAAATGTGACCATCACAGAGATGAATGAATACACAAAAAAGGAATTTAAGAAACCTGCTTAAAATATTGTTGACATTAAGTATATTGCAATTTCTTAATGAAAATATAAAAAGAGAACATGTAAAAAATTTAAGAAGATAAATAAAATGAATGTTGTTAAGATAACTATTCCAGTGTGTCACCTCGTGTATATTAATTCTTAGTGAATTAGACTTTCTGATAAGATTTTCTTTCCTGTTTATGTTAAAGCATCTCAGGGCCTCGGGCTGATAGCAAGCTTCAATCTTAAATGTGTTTTTTCAAAGAAGTTGCAAATCATATTTAGGGCCCGTTTGATCCCCATTTTTCCCAAAAGACATTTTTCTCCATCTTCTTTTTAACCACACTTTCTTAAAAAAAAAAAAATTACACGCAACCCAAAAACTTTTCCTTCATTTTTAACCACACATTATCCATCAACCTATTATTCAAAAATACATTCTACGCTAAACATGGGGATCAGGCCCTTACCAAGCCCCGTGATAGTCCAAATCATTGACTAAAAACTGTTATAAATAACTTTAAATAGCTTCAGATGTACATACCCCTTCCAAGTGAGAGTACGGGATTTGACCAGTTAACATCTCCAAAACAGTGCACCCAAGGCTCCATATGTCAGCAGCACGGCCATAGCCATGGTTCCTTCCCTTCACGACCTGAAAGGATGTAAAGTTTTCAGGTCATGGCAACTTTCAAGGTTTGTACTATGCACAAGAACGTAAACCACAATAAAAGAAATTTTTTAAAGCATCCCATCTCCTCCACAATTGAGCTAAGAAACTCAAAGTTGTGGTCCACAAGGTAAAAAATTCACAAGACGTAAGTTGTCCCAAGTAGGAAACTAAATGATAGTTAAATCCTTCAACAACTCAGGCAACTTAGTCATACTTCACATTTGAATTCCAAAGCAAAGTAAATTAGTTTTATTCTGTTGCTAAGGAATCAATAGAAATACGAACACACGCCCATTTTGTTTCAGAAGGGGGATGTTGAATGATATTCATTTATCATAATAATTGAAGAATGAAGAGAACAGACTATCGTATCTAGAAGAGAGCCAAATTGTATGTCTGATGATATAACAAAAGGAGCAAGATTACTAAACACTATGAAATCATATTTCTCCAAGGAATTCAAAAAAATTATTCCAAGAGATGTATATAGGTGCATGGAGCCACAGTTGAGCATAACCATATATAGTACTAGATTTGGAAAACAAAAGATACCTCTGGGGCCATCCAAAATGGTGTTCCTTTGCAAGATTTTATGTCATTCAGTTTGGTAGCCTGTAAAATCACTTGAATAAAGCTTCATGTGCATCAAAAACTGAATACAACAAAAGGAAATAGTTATCTTTTGTGGCTAAAAAACCAACCTTCGCCAATCCAAAATCTGCCAGTTTCACAGAACCACTTACATCTACCAATATATTGGCACATTTGATATCCCTATAAGAAAAGAGAAAACAAGGTTCTCTCAGAATTAAGAAAATTCTAAAAATAACCTGTCTTGATTCTTCTAGTTTACAAGCTCATGAACCTATCTGTTTGCGTATAGGAGACATCTAATCTCTTGCATAAATTTCTGTCATGTGGACACCTTGTGAACTATCCAATTTCAAATCAATTTTACCTAACAAATAACAGTTAACATTGGGGGAGACAATAGATAGAGAGAAGAAAAAACAGCTAACATTGCATATTCTGGGGCAACTACAACTTCCAGAATAATAAAATAGTTTTGCATTTTTAGGTAAAACTACTAAGAGAACAACTTGAAAGTCTAAATGAAATGGTGAAAACCATGGAGAATGATGAACCTCTGGAAAAAGAGGGGAAAATTTTGAATATTAATAATTTCCATTCCCTACAAAACCTAACTAATAAGAATGCTTGTGTCACCTGTGAACCACATCTTTGCAATGGAGATAATTCAACCCACTCAAAATCTGCCTTGTGTATGCAGAGACTTGGGAGTCTCGTAGTAGATACTTTTGGTACAGTCTTGCAAGTGAACCTTTAGTTACAAGCTCGAGGAAGATATAGAGTTTGGCATCATCCTGGAAAGATTGATTTCCAGTAAAAATTAAAAATGAAAACCATGAAATCTACCAATCCACATTCCTAGAGAGAAGAAGAGTGCCGTAAAATGGAGCATCCACTCAAAAGGATTAAGGATAAAGCATACCTTGTCAGTACCAAGATAGCGAACAATATTGTCGTGTCGAAACTGACTTAGAAGAGATATCTCCTGAAAGAAACAAACAACATTAAATAAGAGGAGAAAAATCAAATCTTATTAATAGTTGTGGAGGCTAGATTATTTGCACTTGCATATTCAATCAACACGAAGTTTTTACTTTTTAGAATCAAGACATCATAAATTCTTCTCACCTGTTCAAGTTGAAAAAGGCTTTGCTGGCCTTGGCTATCCTGGTCAAGTAAAGAGACCTCCTTTACAGCAAAGAAGAACCCGTCACTGCATGAGTTGAAGAAAAACATTGTGAGGATCCAAAAACAATGATAGAAAATTCATTTATTATTTAACCAAACACAAAAAGAATTTCTTTTGCTTTTAATGCAATCCTCGGGAATGTATTAATTGAATAGTCCAAGTTCAATTTTTTTTATTTTATTTTTTATTATTTATTTTTTTAAAGAGTGGGGATCACCCACATATCAAAGAATGGATAAAACTTCCTTGGTAGAAAAAGGATAAGAGATCCTGCTTAGTGGAATTATTAGGAGGCAATCAGAGTTCTCAATTTCGCTTAACCATGTTTGAAATAATTTCTCAGTATTTTCTAAATCATAGTGGTGTAATTTCTATGACATACTCATTGGTTCGAGATATGAAGAGTCAACTTGATTCTCTTTGATCCAAATGACCGAACAACTTTCTTTACAAAACAATTACAGGAGAGCTTTCAATTAAATAATGATCTCTAGATAGTCATTTAGATGAACCTGCTAGATTACTGCTAACAAAAGACAAAAAAACAGATAGTAAAGGACGATTTGATGAACAACCAATATATGTTGGATCAGAATTCTCAATCCTTACGAGCTATTTCCGGAAATCTGTAGAAACAACGTAAATAACTTAAAAGGCCAATTAATGATGCGAAAAGGATTCTCACATGGTTGAAGAACTGTTTGTAACAGAAGGAGTGGCACAGGGCCGAATCATCCCAATTCCCAACCTATGTTCTCCAGAAAGCCAACTATTTGGTAAAGGGGAATCTAGAATAGCCTACTCACATATTATTATATTTTGTTTAGCAGTGCTCTTTGGATCATTTCAGGATGGCCTGTGCTCATATTTCCTAGCCCAACATATATTATCATGTGCAACCTTCCTAAAACCTTATGCTTCCCTTTTATGAAGGGCTTTGTTTGTATAGTGGCTCTCATCTTGTAGAGCTGTATCCCATATACAATGTTCCTCATACTATCTATCACGACCAAGTCTTTATCATAAAATCACACGATTCTCTCCTCACCTCTCCTCTCCTATCTACCATTCTGTAGCCAGTAAAGGAAGAATTGTAGAAAACCCAAATTCTATTTAATTAGGTCTGACAGACTATGGAAATTAATGTTAAAAATGGAGAAATTAACTCAATTAAGGAAACTCTGTCATGGAAAGACTTGGTACTCCTTTTCAACTCAATCAAGTCTCTTCATACGTTTTTATTAGAATCAGTTCAACAATATAGAAAATATAATTCTTTTCACATAATACTTTCTGTGATATCAATCTTCCATATTGCACAGTGATCAAGAAAAGTCATGCCTTGTCTAGTGTTTGTCAAAGTATCTATTGGATATTAAAAGCATTATTGTGTCCCTTAGCCTACAAAGTACAATGCACCAGGAAAGAAGATTCCACATATAAAAGCATTCTTTCTCAAGGAGTAATTTGAATACCGGTTGGCATCGGTTCCGCTTGGGGTACACCAAGGGATCCATCCGGGTGGTCCATACTTGGTGTACAAGTAGCATTTTTCGGTTGGCATTTGCATCACAAACACGTATAACATTACGAGTCACCTACTTTTCATTTTTGCTTTAACGAAGAAAAGTTCATACATGACCATGTTAGAGATCTTCAATGAAGAAGTTCTTTTGTAAAGCTAAAAGAATGCTTACTCAGTGAAGCCCTCATGGACTGTTCCAAATGACCCACTGCCGAGAAAATCACCTTTCTGCCAAGAGCTAATACTGCACCTGAATGAACCACTCGGCGAGACAGAGTATATAGTCTCCACAGCCAAGCCAAAAGAATCACCATCATTCTCGTCATTTGTCAAATCTGAACATGATTCCCTACCAAACACGGTCACATTCTTCACACCCTCCTCGATTTCTTCTTGCTTTCCAAATTCTCTCCTATTAACTTCCTCATTTTCTTCAAATTCATCCACCAAACTACTAACAGGTGAATTCAAGTTTCGATCATCTTGAGGACCGAAACCCCTAAATATATCCCATGTAGAACTCGTATTGTCCACAACTGACCGCATAATTACAGGTGGAGGTGCCAATTTTGGCGGCCTAATGCCTTTAATCCCCCAACCACCATTGCTAAGCAACTTAGTTCCAACTTCATTTTCGCTCACATTATTAACCGTAGCTTCACTTTTATCCAAATTCAAATATACTCCATCCTTGGACTCGGCATCACTAACCTTAACCCCAGCTCCAAATCGTTCCGATAACTCGTCCGAAACAGAACGATCATTAAACCCCAGGGTTTTCAAATTACTTGACGGAGACGAAGCCCTTCGAGCTTCCCAAGCCGCCACGGGAATCGAGAAGTCCTCGGGTCCCGAAAGGCCTAAAGATCTACAAATTCGATCAAATTCTCCATCAACTCCTTCGACTCGGAAACTGGTCCGATCAGATAGTGGAAAGACGTCAAGCGATCGAGTCTGGTGGACCGATCGATCATCGAATGAATTCGACGAAGAGGAAGGTGAAGAAAACGAGCTTGCATCCGCATCGTAATCAATGTTCTTTATCGCGTTCCGTCGGTCAAGCTTCGGCCTCTGCTGCTGATGGTGCTGCCTTTTCTGCTTCAAATGAATCATCCTTCATTCCCACTTTCTCTTAAGTATACACACACATATACGTACAGCCTATAATTTTGTATAGATTAGTGCGTGTTAGTGTGTGTGAACATTCAGAAGAGACAGCGTAACGTTACGGTTGCTTTAGCTTGTGCTTTGAGCTTTGTTCAGCAGGGATGGAAATGGTAAAACATTTACGCGTTGCCTCGTGGCGGCTCCGTAGAGAATCATGGCTGATTAGGACTTCCCAATTGCCTGCCCCCAAAATTAATAATTTGTGGGCCCCCTGCTGATTTTATAATTATAAGTTAAAAAAAGATTATTGCTAATTGCTATTATCGAATTAACAAGGAAAACGCCCTCTCCAACCTTCCCATTGTCGCCTATTTTACAAATAAAATATAACCTTAGTTCATTAAAAATAAAATAAATTGTACGCTACTCTTTCTCGCTCTATGTGAAATATAACCTTAGTTTTCTTCGCTGGTGGTTTTAAATTTTAGGACTTAGGTAGTGGTTTTCGATTGAGAGGATTATTTTAAAAGTTAAAAAAAATGGTGGTTCGTATAAGTTGATCAATTTATAAGCTAAAAATGAAGCTTAGTCAAACATGGGCTAAATATTTTTTAAAAAAATTAATAATAGGATTTAAAACGAGAAGAAGCAATTCGATTTAGTAAAAAGTGTGTGAAGACAAAAAAGAGAGAGAGAAGGAAGATAATCGATGCGGAAACACAATGGTCTATGCAAGAATTAAAGGAAGAAACTTATTATACGTCATTTTATAATGTCGAATTTATTAAATATTTAAAACGGTAACAAAAGCTTTTTAGAGCATGTTTGAGATGGCTAAAATGACGATTAAAATTGAAAATATGACCGTTATTAGGTTTCACCCGTCTAATAAAAATCAATAATAACAACTAGCTTTTCAATTTTAATTCGATTTTAATCTCTAACAAACGGCTTTATAGTGATAATATTAGTCATCATTTTTTAAAATTCATTTTTTTTTTCTCAAACTCATTTTCAATTATACAATTGAGGCGTATGACTTGCATCTCGAAAATTGAGACAAAAATAAGAAAAATACAAAACCAAAAAGTTGTTCCATTAAAGTTTGAACTGGCCAAAAGTGTTGTCCTTTTCAATCGGCAGCTTACACCTTTTATTCATTATGACATTTTTCTTTCATTTTTTATGTCACGTCAGCAATTTCAAACTTCTGTTTTTTACCCTATTTTTTACTCTGGCCGAGTAGCATTATCCTCTTTTCCTATAAGTGAGATGGACAATCATTAGGAACTAGTAAGAAAACTCCTAGTCACTCAATTTTTCACTAAATTTTCCCATATTTGACTATCAAATTACTTCAGCTAGAAAGGTGGAGCCATGGCTATCAATTTAACCAAAGTAAACGATTTTCTTCTTAAGATAGGAGTGAAAAGGCTAAAGATAAAAGGTACGGGGAAAATGCAAAGGCAGTGTCCAACAAGTTTGTATAAAATATTATTTTCAGAGCATTGTTTGCAAGTAAATTCATAACGTAAAACACACGTCACTGAAAATTTTACAATAACTTTAATTATAGAGACTTTTACCACATTTAATTAATAAACAAAGTCGAATACTTTCATTGAAAATAGTTACCTGTGTTTTGCAACTCGATAAATATAAAATATTAAAATAAAAATGTCGCTACTTTGCTTAGCGTTCGAGATACAAAAGAATAGGAAGCCACGTCGTGGAGCTTCATATGAAGTATGCGGACCCTGTACGAGCCACGAGTGCTTCGCCTCAATCGAAGATGCTAAGGATGGTAAAAGGCTAGGGTGGAGTCAGGATGATGAGGTGGACTAGCATTAATAAAACAAGAATAATGCTATTCATCTTTACTAGAGTTACAATATCAGTCTAGGTGACTTTAAATGATAGGTTAAATGAAATGTGAAATTAAAACAATCATACTGTATGTATATTATTGTTTACATTAAGGTTTCGTTCAGTAGGGATTAAAATTCAATTAAAATTGAAAATATGATCGTTATTAGGTCCCATATTTAATAAAAGTCGACCATAACGACTAATTTTTCAATTTTAATCCAATTTTAATCTCTACCAAATTTGATGTTTTAACACATGGAATTCATCGTAGCAATGGATTTTTACAACACTCTTTCATGTCACTGATCAAATTTTGACACATAGGAGTGATTGTCAGTAACAATGTGTTAAAGTAATTAGTAGAATATGTTAAGGGTAGCTTAGTCGTTTACATTTCCTTATTTTGTAGTATTTATATCATTGTATTAGCTCATTGTATTCACTTGATTCAACCCTAATATTATTTGGAGCCTTCTTCTTCACAATGTAGAATCCTAGCTCCTCTTCTCGTTTTCCTTCTCCCCCTTTGCATTATTATTTATTAGGTCCCATATTTAATAAAAGTTAACCATAACGACTAATTTTCCAATTTTAATCCCTATCGAACGAGCCCTAAATTTGATGTTTTAACTCATGGAATTCATCGTAGCAATTGATTTTTACAACACTCTTTCATGTCACTGATCAAATTTTGACACATAGGAGGGATTGTCAGTAACAATGTACATATAACTTAATTCTTGATCAAATCCCCATTAACTTATTTTATTTAATTTTTATCTATTTCTTAAATGCGACGTAATTTGTAATTCATAAAATAAAAATTGTAGTCTAGTGGGTTAGGGCTATCGCCATGTTTCCCATCTTGATTATCCAACGAGGCGAAAAGTCCCCAACCCATTTGAAGGTGGACGAGGTCACGTCCTTTTGTCATGCCTACACCTCCCTTAGGCCATAATTGCTTTGGTAGAAGTCAAAATTTTGGCTTTTTTTTTTTTTTTATCGGTAAATAATGAATTATATAGATCAAAACATGTACAAATTAGTCGGGCATACCCGAACCAAAATAACAGAACAACAATGCTTCGAAAATAGAAACACAAGACATCCAACGCCGGACATGCCCGGGCAATCAAAAGACATAAACAACATCAATTACATATTTAGCGCTAAAGACTCAAAAAGGGTTAAAACATACGGATACAAAGAAAACAT
>CAIGRO010142300.1:0-16009 GCA_903798355.1 Fraxinus baroniana | reverse complement strand
GATCTAGGGCATAACACTTACAATAAGTATATTTCGCTATGATAAAATAATAATTTATAATAAAAAATTTATAGTTTTATTTATATATTGCATGTATTTATTATTGAGCATGCGAATTAAAAAATCTATGATCACTTGTGATAATATAAGTTGAGTATTTGCGTTCAGCAGTACAGTACGTCACAATTTATATTTTGATCATAAATAATTCGTTCACAACTAATGTATAAGGGTTGGCGCCTCATACTTGAAGGTTGTAGTGTTGACTGATTCATTATTCTGATTTGTGATTTGTTCTTAATACATAAATAGTTAAAGGTGATTAGTACATTTGGAGTGTATTGAACATATTATATGTCAAGTTTAATTCTATGATATGACTGAGCAGAAAATTAAATTTCACTTGATTGCTATGTATTTCATCTAAATCCCGTGATAGGGTTATGTATATATTTTCATAATTTTAATGGTTTTTTTTTTAATTCACTAATGGGTGAGATCAATTTAATTGGTCAAATATCTCGTTGGGAACATAAGAATAAGCGAAGTGGACAACTAACACATGACCATTGAAGAAAATAGTACTTAAGTTAGTAATTATAATTATAGGGATAAAATAGTCATTTATGCTCTTATCAAATTATTGAATCTCAAACAAAGAGAAAATACATATACGACAGGTTAGAGGAAAGTGTTACAAATTTATTGGCTTTTGTGATCTTATATCTTTCAAGAATTCAATTTTTGCCTTTAGTGAAAAAATAAAGACTAATAATTAAATTAAGTGGTCTACGGTTGACTAGACATGATCTAATTATTGTAGTTTAGATAATATATATCCGATCAGGTCCATATGTTAGCTCTATAAAGTATTGTGACTTAATTATGGTAATTATAATAGATTTGGATTTAATTGTAATTACCATAAAGTTTTGTACTTAGTTGTAATTGCTATAAAAATTGCAAACTTAATTATAATTGTAATTGAAGTTCTTGGACTACACATATAACTAAATGTAAGCTAATTAGACGTGGACTTAAATTAAAACTCCTATTTATGGTTAGGTCAATGAAGAGTGTAACACTTTACCTATCTCATTTGGGATATATACTGGAAACAATTGGATATGTTCTTAAATTAGTTCCTTCTAAGTCTGTTCTCAAGATGCTCCTGAAATTTTAGAACATATTCAAGTTCTTCTTGCATAACATCCAAAAATTGGGGGTCTAACTTACGTGCTGAAAGGGAATGCAGAAAAAGTTGGAATCTAGGTCAAAATGTGCTTGTTGTGGGTGCCAAGGGAAATTTTTTTATAGTCCTCAAGATAGGATGGTATTTGTTAGCACAAATGCAACCTTCCTAAAAAATAAATATATCAATGATCATCAGTCCAAGAATAAGGTCGTGTTGGAAGAAATTAGTAGAAGTAGTTCCATCCCATCAATTCCTGAAACATAACTTGGGACATACATCCTATGGTGTAAAATATACCTGGACGACGTGATCTGAGTGGGAAAGATGAGTAGTCATCTGATCCAATAGATTAATAGAACGTTGAAGATAATGAGGAGGTAATGGAGTCACCTGATGGTAATGCAAGCATTGATGAAAATATTACGTTCCAAATGACACCACAATCCAAGTTCCATTGCCTCTTAGATAAAGTCGGATGGTTATGAGTTTACCTTCAAGGTATTTGTTGAGTGGAGAGTCCAACCTGGTGATCTCTATTGTACAAGTTGATGATCTGACTTCATATAAGAAGTATATGGATAATGTGGATGTAGTGATCTATTTATGGATCAAAGCAAATATCGAGATTTTGGAATAAAGAATCGACAAAGTGATTAAGACATATGATTTTAATCAGAACTTTGATGAACCCTGTGTCTATAGAAGATATAAGACAAAATTGTATTTTTCCTAGTGCTTGTAGATGATATTCTACTCATTAAGAATAATGTGAGTGCATTACCATCTACAAAAGCGTGGTATGCCCAAGAGTTTCATATGGATGACTTAGTGAAGCTAGCTATGTTCTAGGTTTCAGATATTGAGAGATCGAATGAATAAGATGATAGCTTTGTCCCAAATATCATAATTCGACAAGATATTTGTCAGATTTGCTATATAAGATTTTGCCCTTCAAGTATCGAATCCAACTCTCTAAGGATCGGTCCCCCTAAGACTCCCAAAGAGATTGAGTACATGAGTAGGATACATTATGCGTTGGCAGTAGGTAATCTCATGTATGCTATGTTGTGCTATAGACCTAACATTTCTCATCTTGTTGGTGTGGCGAGTCGAGATCTATTCAACCCTAGGATCGAAACATTGAATGGCGGTAAAACATATCCTTTAGTACCTTCGGAGAATAGGGAATTTTATGTTCCTGGCTAATCTTGTTTCAGTAGGTTAAAAGATTTGGACTTACACGGAGATGAAGATTCTCACAGGTTTACATCGTTATGTACACTTGATGGTGGGGCTATTATTTGGAGAAGTATTAATCATACATTGTTGATTCTACCATTGATGCCAAGTATTTGGTAGCTTGTAAAGCTACTAAATTGGCTGTATGACTTAAAAAATCATAACGAATATCGAGGTGGTGCCTATAGTTGCGCAGTCCTTTACACTACATTGAGATAACACTGAGACTGTGGCAAATGCTAAAGAACTAATAGTCATTAACAGGGTAAATACATTGAACGAAAATATCATCTCTTAAGAGAGATAGTTGGCAGAGAAAATATGGTTATCAGTAAGATTGGGAATAACCTTGTAGACTCGTTTATTAAAAGTTTGTCGATTAAGGTTTTAGAGGGACATCTGCAAGACATGAGGTTGCAAGACTTGACGCATATACTCTAGGGCAAGTGAGATAATTGTTGGGTTGTGTGCCTATATAGTATATTTTGATATGATAAAATAATAAGTTATAATAAATAAATTGTAGTTTTATTTATTTATTATTGAGCATGCGAATTAAAGTGCATATGATTACTTGTGCACGACCATGTGCAGAATTAGATTTCACTTCATTGCCGTGTATTTCATCTAAATCCCTTGATAGGGTTATGTTTATATTTTCGTCATTTTAATAGTTCTTTGATTCACCGATGAGTGAGAGCAATTTGATTGGTCAAATATCTCGTTGAGTTATGAACTTAAAAATGAGCGAAGCAAAGAACATGAATTCATGTCAGGAGCCGTCACCTTGAAAAATAGGCAGAGTAACTAGTTAAGTATTTCTATTGAACAGTTAAAATCTGGACTCAGTATTTAGCGATTGCTAAATTTCTACATATGTGATTTGTTCACAGGACTGTTGAAGAAAATTTTACTTAAGTTAGTGAGTATTATTAGAGAAATAGTCATTTATGCTCGTACTTAATTATTGAATCTCGGATGAAGATAAAATACATATACGACATGTCAGAGAAAAGTATTACATATTCATTAACTTCTATGAAAAAAATAAGGAATAATAATTAGATTGGGTGGTCTACAATCGACTAGACAAAATCAAATTACTGGAGCTTGGATAATATATGTCCGATCTGGTCCCTGTGGCAATTCTATAAAATATTGGGTATGGTAATTATAATAGTTTTGGAGTTCTGTGTTAAAATCGAAGGAGTTGACAGCCATCGAGCAGTGACATGACCGCTCGAGTGGCTGCCTCACACTTAGTTTCTGAAATGGGCGCTTGAGCGGTTCCTAAGCAGTTAACGAGCAGCTGTTACGTGATTCCTTCTCCTAATCCCGAGATTGGAGTTCTGAGTTAAAATCAAAGGAGTCTGGTGACCATCGAGCTATGACATGACCGCTCAAGTAGCCACCTCGCGCTTAGCGAGCACTGAGTTACTGAAATAGGTGCTCGAGCGGCTCCAAGCGGTTGGCAAGCGACCGTTACACGATTCCTTCACCTAATCTTCTATGGTATTCTCCAAAGTCAATACTACACACCAGTGGGTGAGGCACCTTCTTTTAATTAAATCATGAAACAAATTTTGGACCATAAGAAATTATGATTCTTCTCACTTTTTCTCTTTCTTCAAATTTGAACACTATGGAATTATGTATTATAATTATTGCAGGATTTTTTATGTACATCTAGTCTCTATTTAAAGAGATAAAGATGTTCCAATCCATGTAAAATAATAATCCCAATATCAAATATGAGTCTTAACTAAAATCCAAGTCGGATGTTTAATCAAAGTCCAAATCCAATTAGTTTACATTTATTTACATGTGCAGTCTTAGAACTTCAATTACAATTATATTTGATCTTACAACTTTTATAGTCAGTACAAAATTTTATAGTAATTACAATTAAGTCCAAAACTACTATAATTATCGCAATTATGTTCAAATACTTTATAGAGCTACAACAGGGACCTAATGTGACATATATTATCCAAGTTCCAATAATTTGATCTTGTCTAGTCAACCCTAGGCCACCAAATCTAATTATTAGTCTTTGTTTTTTTTCCACTAAAGGCAAAAGACCGAACTCTCGGAATATATAAGATCACGGAAACCAATAAATCTGTAATATTTTCATGTAACCTATCATATATGTATTTTATCCCCGTTCGAGATTCAATAATTAGGTACTAGCATAAATGACGGTTTTTGCCCCTATAATTATTCTCACTAACTCAAGTACCATTTTGCTCAACAGTCTCGTAAACAAATCCTGGATGTCAAAATTTAGTCATCGCTAAACATTGAGCTAATATTTTAACCGTTCAACAGTAAATACTTAAGTAGTCACTCTACCCATTTTTTAGGGTGACGATTCTTGATACGAATTCATGTTCTCTACTTCGCTTATTCTCAAGTTCCCAGCTTAACAAGATATTTGACCAGTAGAATTAATCTCACCCATTGATGAATCAAAGAACCATTAAAATCACGAAAAGATATACATAACTCTGTCAGTGAATTTAGATGAAATACACAGTGGTCAAGTGGAATTTAATTCTTTGCACGATCATACTATAGAATTAACCTAGACATGTGATCTGTTCAATTCACTCCAAGTTACTAGTGTCACATTTGACTATGTGATAAGGACAAATCACAAACCTAAATAGTGAATCGGACAATACCACAACCTTCTAGTACAAGGTACCAACCCTTATACATTGGTAGTGAACAAATTATTTATGATCAAAATATAAGTTGTGTCACACTATACTTCTTAACGCAAGTTCCTAACTTATATTATTACAAGTGATCATATGCACTTTAATTCACATGCTAAATAATAAATAAATGCAATAAATAAAACAATTTTATTCAAGTTAAGATTTATTTGTTTTACAAAAGCAATACTATACTATATGGCACACAACTCTTACAGATGTCTATCGAAAACCTTAGCCGGTAGGCTTTTGGTAAATGGATCTGCGAGGTTATCCCCAGTAGCAATTTTACTTACAATCATATCTCCTCTACTAACTATCTCCCTTAAGAGATGATATTTTCATTCGATATATTTACCTATCTGATAGCTCCTTGGTTCTTTAGCATTTGTCACTGGCCCACTATTTTCATAGTACAATGTTAAAGGATGGCAGATGTAGGCACCACCTCGATGTTCGTTAGGAATTTTTTGAACCACACTACTTCTTTTGCGGCTTCACAAGTTGTGTTCAGCCTCCATGGTAGAATCAGCAATATATGATTGTTTGATACTTCTCCAAATAATAGCCCCACCACCAAGTGTTAACAGTGATCCTTATGTAGACTTGCGAGAGTTACTATCAGTCTGGAAGTCCAAATCTGTATAACCCACTGGAACAAGATTTGGTGATGAGTAAACTAGCATATAATCCCTTGTCCCCATATAATTCCTTGTCACCTAATGTTCCAGTCCAGGATTAAATTGATATCGACTTACCATACCAATAAAAAACAAATGGCGTGTCTAGTGCACATCATAGCATAGCATATATGAGACTACCAACTGCCGATGCGTAAGGTATCCTACTCATGTGCTCCATCTCTTTAGGAGTCTTAGGAGTCCGATCCTTAGAGAGTTGGATTCCATGTCTAAAGGGTAAATTACTTTCTGGGAATCTTGCATGGCAAATCTGACAAGTATTGTCAATATATGAAACTTGAGATAAAGGTATCTGCCTCTTCTTTCGATTTCTTAAGATTTGAATACCTAGAACATAGTTAACTTCACATAAATCCTTCATATGAAACTGTTGGGCCAACCACGCTTTTGTAGATGAAAATGCTTCCACATCATTTCCAATGAGTAGAATATCATTCCCATAAGGTACAAGGAAAATTACAATTTTGTCCTATATCTTTTTATAGACACAATGTTCGTCAAAGTTCTGACCAAAATCATATGTCTTAATCACTTCATCGAATCTTTTGTTCCAAGACCTTGATGCCTACTTCAATCCATAAATGGACCTCAAGATGGCCATTCAAAAATATTGTCTTGACATCCATTTGTCACACCTCGTAATCAAAATAAGCTGCAATGGATAGGAGAATCTAGATAGACTTAAGCATAGCCACAGGCGAGAAGGTCTCTTCGTAATCGATGCCTTCTCGTTGAGTAAAACCCTTAGCCACTACCCTTGTTTTGAAAGTTCACAATTTTTCGTATGATCCTCTCTTTATAAACCCACTTGCATCCGATGGGTTTTATCCCTTTTGGCATATCTATAAGTTCCAAACCTGATTAGAATGCATAGATTTCATTTCAGTATTCATAGCTTGTTACCATAAATTTGCATCCACATCATTCATAGCATCCTTATATGGAGTTGGATCATCAATTTATTTTGTGAAGACCACCTGATTTGACTCTCTGACTAACAAGTATCTAGAGGTGGTCTGATGACCCTCTGACTTTATCTAAGGGGTGGTGGATCCCAGACTGTAGCATCGGTTGTAATTGTAACGTTTGTATCAATGCGAACCATTTGGTGATGCCATTACCTCCTCAATATCTTCAACGTTTACTTGATCTATGGGATTAGGTGATGACTCATCTCTCCCACTCAAAGCACATTTTTTGGTCTTTCTGACACCAAAGGTTATTTGTCATGAGGTTACGTTTCAGGAATCGATGAGATGGAATTGCTCCCACTCATTTATTCCACTACGACCTTGCTCTTGGACTGACATTCATTGATATACTTATTCTCCAAGAAGGTTTCATTTATAGTAATAAAGACCTTCCTATATAAAGAACTATAAAAATAATATCCCTGGTACCTTTAGGGTATCCGACAAATAGGCATATCTCTGATCTATACTCCAACTTTTCTGCCTTCCTTTTGGGCACATGAGCCGAACATCCCTAAATTCGAATGTAATGTAAGCTGGACCTGCACCCATTCCACAATTCCAAGGGAGTCTCAAGAACATTCTTAGAAGGAACTAAGTTATGAATATATGTAGTTTTTACCTGTGCATATCCCCAAAATGAGATAGGTAGAGTTGCAAAACTCATCACTGACCTAACCATGTCTAACAATGCCACGTTTCTTCATTTTGAAACGTTCTGTTAGGGTGTACTTGACGGACTCAGTTGAGAAACAATACCATTTTCTGTCAAGTAGTCACTGAATTCTAACGAGAGATATTCGCCACATCCAATCGAAGTGTCTTAATACTCTTACTCAAATGTTTCTTGACCTCAATTCAATACTCTTTGAATTTCTCAAATGCATCTGACTTTCGAGCCACTAGGTAGATGTATCTGAATATAGAGTAATCATTTGTAAAACTGATAAAATACTCATAGCCCCATCTCTCAGGTGTATTTATAGGTCTGCACACACCAGAATGAACTAATTCTAATACTTCTCTGACTCTATGTCCTTCGGCTAGAAAGGATATGTTGGTCATTTTACCTTCCAAACAAGAATAAAAAACTGGCAATAGTTCAATCTTAAGTGTGTTAAGTGGACCATCTCTAGCCAATCTTTATATCCTATTACGGTTAATATGTCTAAGTTTAAGATACCATAGATATGTATCACTAGTATGGTAAGACATTTGTTTATGGGTTGAAGAAGTAACATTTATTTCATTTGTGACACAATTTAAAATATAAAGACCATTAATCAAATATCTAGTACAAATATGAGCTTTATTATTTAAAATTTAAAGCGCATTATGTGTAGAATTTACAGAATAACCTTGTTCTATTAAACAGGAAACAAAAATCAAATTTCGCTTCATCTGCGGGACATAATAACAATTTCT
The DNA here is from genome assembly GCA_903798355.1 of Fraxinus baroniana. Lineage (NCBI taxonomy): Eukaryota > Viridiplantae > Streptophyta > Magnoliopsida > Lamiales > Oleaceae > Fraxinus > Fraxinus baroniana. Next base: position 7,755 of record CAIGRO010142300.1, on the reverse strand, counting down.
TAGAATTAAACACATACCACTACTGAAATAAAAGTAAACTACTCTTACTGCTCACACCGAAACTATAGCTCATGTGCTGACGATAATTTTAAACTGGCCTTCACTGAGTCTCTGCTCTCCTGAAGCAATTGTATAGACATACATATATGATTAGTGGCTCCAGAGTCTACAACCCAGGAATTTATAAAATCAACAACCAAACATGACTCAGCAATAAAAAACTCACCAGCACCTTACTTTTTAGCTACTGCATTAGAGTAGTCTTTCTTCCAATGTCCTTTGCGACACAATGGAAACACTTGATTTTCGACGTTCCCTCTAATTTGAGCTTTTTGTTACTGCCTAGCTTCTTGTTAGATCTCTTCATCTTCTTTCCAACTCCACCTTTCGGCTTGGAACTAAAGGAGCTAGCAATTGCCGTATGAGCATGGCCACCCTTACTCTTAAGTCCAATTTCCAGATTTTACAACTCATTCATCAACTCAATCAATGGCATAGTCCACAGTAAACTGTGCAAACATATCATATAAAGAATTCAATACCATATCAACTTGTGTTTCCCGATCAATAGTTGCACCTAGATTCTCCGCCACGTTGAAGTGTACAATCATTGTCAACATATGATCATTCATAGGCGTTTAGGGTTTCATGCGGATGTTCTACAATGTACAAACGACCTCAAAATGAGCCCTCCTACTTTGATGTCCAAATATACCCTTCAGGCTCTCTAGTATGCCATAAGAAGTCTCCTGACTTTCAAACTTTTGCTGTAACATGTTTGACATTGATGCCAAAATGTAACAACGAGCCATCTTGTCAGTTATGATATATTTATCATACTCAGGCCTCTTGGCTTTGCCTGTTGTCTCGGTAAGTTTTTCGGGACATTCATCCATGAGCACAAAATCAAGTTTTTGGGCAATAAGCACAAGCATCAAATTACGTTTTCAATCTACATAATTATCCACGACAAGTTGATTTTGTTTTAGAATAACGAAAAAATGCGCCGAGAGGTATTTTGCTAAATTATAACCATTTATTGTATATTAAAATTAAGCAGTGAATAATAATTTTAGCATAAGATGTATGAATACATATGTAGATCCATCTAACTACAATAATCAACGATAACTCGATCCTTGTGATCAAACATTCCTCTCTATAGGAAAGGTCACCATGTCCACTGATCAAGCAGAGACCCTCCCACTAGACAAATTATATTTGACAACAAATGTCTATATTAAACCTATTATCGTTTTATTTGGTCAGCAAATTTATAAACAAGAGCTTCTATTGGAGATTCATAGATAATTCGATTTAAGTTTATAACCTTTATCTATAAGATGATTACAAATTATATTCTATATAGCCGATCATATGATAAAGAAATACAATCAAACAACTCGAATAACGTTGCCCTCCTATATGGAATCCGTTACAATACTGGCACAAGGCAAACTTGGTACTCTGCTTATGGATTGACCTAAGGAGACCATGGGTTTTTATTTAAATATGCCCCCTCTCCCACTCAATATTTTAAAGTAATGGATTTTAATTTTGAATAATTACAAACTGTTCACTTTAATCATATTAACATACAGTTCAATTATTACAAGTTTTCCATCCATAAAAAGTTAATCTAAATTAAATTAATTAAGGAAAAGTTGGTGTTTAATGATATACATCCTATTCATAGTATCACAAGCGATGTCATAAATTAATCTATGTATCATGATGTTTAGAACGATAATATTTCAAATAATAATATTCATAAACGATGAATTAACAATTATTTGTGGTCCAAAACCGACTCAAGAATTGAACTAAAAAAATAATTGGACCCAAGTCCAATATTTAATCTAAATCTTCAGTCCAAAAAACTATCCAACAACAGCAATAGGACTCCGCTATTGTACCTGAAAAAATTAATTAATTTTGAATTCAACTTATCCAAGTCAGACCTGATTCGTAAAAAGAACTTGAACCAAAAGTCAACTTGAATTCAACTGCTACCACGTAGGCAATTTTCCTACACACGTAGAATTCTGCCCTGCCACGCAGGAATATTAATATTATTTTTTTGCTGTAATTTCTTGATCTTCTTTGTCGTGTCTTCTAGGCCTTCAATTGACTTAGAAGATCCAATAATTACAAGAATTACATAATCCATATGTATCGTAGGCTCACAATTTTGAATCTAATTGGAAAAAAATTAAATCAAGACGATGGAGTCGTAGTCCACCTATCTTGTTACAATCTCGAAATATCGAATTATATCAAGAACTGACCACAAATAATTGGATCAAAATTTTAAATAATTCAATCATCACATAATAAAGATTTCGAGACATCGCTCGACTATAACATGCAATCAAGATTCATAAATAACAAATACGTGAACAATCTAGATCGCTCTGATACCATTGTTCGAATGTGGAAGCGAAATTATCCTAAAATTTAAAAAAAAAACTTTAATTCAATAAACAACATCGTCTAAATGTTCACGTATATGTTATACCAAGAATAAAGAATTTGAATTTTTACCCAAATTCGATGATTAGTTTTTGAATTATTCTGAATCACAAACTTCTAGCCTTTTAGATCACGAGATTCCAGCTTTTGATTGCAAAAACTTGATGCTTCAAACCACCAATTCTTCTATGGTATTCTCCAAAGTCAAGACTACACAGGTAGGTGGGCACCTTCTTTTAATTAAATCAAGAAACTAATTTTGGATAATAAGAAAATATGAATTTTCTAATTTTTTTTTTCTCTCTCTCTCCAAATTTAAATAATTTGGAATTATGTTTCATAATTGTTGTAGGATTTATATGTCCATCTAGTCTCTATTTATATAAATAAAGATGTTCCAATCCATGTAGAATAATAATTTCAATATCTAATATGAGTCTTAATTAAAATCCAAGTAGGAGTTTTAATCAAAGTCCAAATCTAATTGGTTTATTTTTAATTACATGTGCGGTCCTAGAAATTTATAATTAAGTTTACAACTTTTATAGTAATTTCAAGTACAAAATTTTATTGTAATTATCATTAAGTCCAAAACTATTATAATTAACGTAATTAAGTTCAAATACTTTATAGAGCTACCATAGGGACCAAATTGGACATATATTATCCAAGCTCCAATAATTAGATCATGTCTAGTCGATCCTAGACTACCCAATCTAATTATTAGACTTTGCTTTTTCCACTAAAGGCACAAAACTGAACTCTCGGAATATATAATATCACAAAAGCCAATAAATCTGTAATAATTTTCCCTGATATACCGCATATGTATTTTATTCCCGTTCGAGATTCGATAATTAGTTATGAGCATAAATGACCGTTTTGCCCCTCTAATTATTCTCACTAACTTATGTATCTTTTTCCTCAACGGTCCTGTGAACAAATCATAGAAGTTGAAATTTTGCTGTCACTAAACACTGAGTTCAGATTTTAACCATTCAACAGAAAATACTTAAGTAGTTACTCTACCCATGTTTTGAGCGACGATTCTCGACACGAATTCTTGTTCTCTAATTCGTTCATCCTCAAGTTCCGAACTCATCGAGATATTTGACCAATCAAATTAATATATACATAATTATGTCAAGGAATTTAGATGAAATACACAGCGGTCAAGTGAAATTTAATTCTCCGCACAGTCATGTTATAGAATTAAACTCGACACGTGATATGTTCAATACACTCCAAGTGTACTAAAGTCAACTTTAACTATTTATGTGATAAGAACAAATTAGAAATCCTAATAGTGAATCGAACAACACTACAACCTTCATGTACAAGGCGCTAACCCTTATACATTGGTAATGAACAAATTATTTATGATCAAAATATAAGTTGTGTCAAACTATACTTCTCAACGCAAGTACCCAACTTATATTATCACAAGTGATCATAGACACTTTAATTCGCATGCTCAATAATAAATAAATGCAATAAATAAAACAATTTTATTTAATATAAGAATATTGTTATTTTTTCCAAAACATCAAAACTATACTATATGGGCACATAGCCCAACATACTATTCAGAAGAGAGGAATTTTGGGATGGAGATGATCTTATTTACAAGGGTTAATTCTATTGTGCATGATTTCGACTATTCATAATTTCTTACATTTGATCTCAAACATTCAAATAACTAGACTTGAATTTGTGCAATATTTCAAGAATTTCTACCAACAAATATAAAATCCTGAAGAATAGAAACCATACCATAACGCTAGAAAAAGATATGGAATTCTCTTTCCCTTACTTGGTTTTGGTTATTTGTTTTTCTTTACCTTTCGTGTACTGTCCCCTTTGCATATGCTGAAACATATATGCAATCACTAGATTTTGTCACTTTAATTTGCTCGAAATCACAAAATCTGTTGAAAAATTGGTTTAATTAGATGGTTTGACCAATTACTTAAGTAGGTCCCGTTAATTGAATAAAAGATTTCTATAGCAGTTGTATTCTACTCCACGAGTAGATTAATGTAATGCATTTATTTTCTCAAAATCTATTTAGGGTGAATTAGAAATTAAGTTCAAAACATGACCACTTGAAGTTGAAATAAATTGAGAATAAAAATTGGTGGAAAATTGAAAAATGTCAATCCCAAGTAGGAAAACTAGAATAGTAGAAATCAATTTATATTGTTCAAGTTTGGGACTTGGCTTTGGGCCCCAATGAGTAACAATAGTTTTTGAAAAGGAGAGGACCTACACTATAGTAGCTCGAGCCAAAGCCCATGCATATGTCGTTGTTCGTCCGATTGGCCAGCAGCTCGGCATGGCACGGCACGAGCACAGGTCGTGGGCTTGGGCTTAGGGCAAGTTGATATATATTTGTTAGTAAAATAATATTTGAATTTATGATTTTATTATTAATTTAAATAATATATTTATTTAATCCCCGAATTTTTCTGTGCGTGACACGTGGTATATTTTAAAATCTGGCGGTTAACTATTAAATTGCATGTCCAAATGGGTTGTGTCTATTCAAGACAGAACTTTTCGATTGTGCCTTTTAGACACAACTTTTCAACTTCTATAAATAGGTCCTCATATGACAGATTGTATTCATTCCAAAATCACTCCTGATTTTATCTTTCGTAAATTATAATCCTTCTATTCTGCATTATTCCATATTGTGTATTTTAGTCCCGAATATTATTTTTATACATTTTAAGTCCTCCAATTTTAGAGAGATCAAAACATTAGTAGGTTTGCTAGGTTTTGTAATTTAGAGAGCTACTATTACAAGTCGAGATCGTTATATTTTAAGAGACGAGTGCCAGAAAAATGTCAACAAAGTGTGGGGCATTATTGTTTTAAGAAGAAATAGTCTAACTCTTGCCTCATCCATTATCATTCTCTAAGATGAAATTTTACCCAATTGCTCATTCACGATTGAAATTTTATTTTGAATAAAAATTATTGCACGGTAATATCAATATTTCTTCAACAATCTTAAGACGATAACTTTCTTGTTTATGTGCTAATTTATATTCTGAAATTTTGTTAGATTATGGCAAGTAATACTACATTTGTCGTACCCTCTATGTGAATTTTAAGAGATGGCAATAAAATGTTGTTTTTTCTCACAATTCTGATTGGCAAAATTCTTGAGCGAAGATGCTCCAACTGTTAAGGAGAAAACATATCCTCAAAAATGAATAACATTCGATGCATGGAGTTATAGTGACTTCTTGTGTACAACCTACATCCTCGATTGACTTGACAATACACTATACAACGTGTACAGTTTGGTCAAGACAACTAAATTACTGTAGGAATCATTGGAAAAGAAGTATAAAACGGTAGACGTCGGATTGAAGAAACTCGTTGTATGCAAATTCATGGACTTCAAAATAATAGATTCTAAAATAGTGATGAATCAAGTACAAGGGCTACAAATTATCTTGGGCGAGATACATGTAGAAAGTATGAAGCTTAGTGAGTTGTTTTAGGTCACTGCGATTGTCGAGAAAATGACCACCAATATGGAAAGATTTCACGAACTACTCGAACTATAAACTCAAGAAAATGGGATTTGAAGATCTGATTGTAAGATTAAGAATTGAGGAAGATAACCTAAATTCTAAGAAGAGATATGGAATGCTGCAAATGGAGGATAAAGTAAATTTGGAGGAGCTAAATAATAGCAAGAAAATGAAGCACTCTGGTAATGGCAATCAAAAGAGCAAGGGAAAGAAATTCAAAGGAGATTAATATAATTGCNAAGTCACTGCGATTGTCGAGAAATGACCACCAATATGGAAAGATTTCACGAACTACTCGAACTATAAACTCAAGAAAATGGGATTTGAAGATCTGATTGTAAGATTAAGAATTGAGGAAGATAACCTAAATTCTAAGAAGAGATATGGAATGCTGCAAATGGAGGATAAAGTAAATTTGGAGGAGCTAAATAATAGCAAGAAAATGAAGCACTCTGGTAATGGCAATCAAAAGAGCAAGGGAAAGAAATTCAAAGGAGATTAATATAATTGCAGTAAGCCTGGTCACATCGCAAAGGACCGCCGACAAAAAAAGCAAAACAAAAGAATGTGTCTGAACTAATGTTCTCATTTGTTGTATTTGAAACAAACATGGTAGACAATCCAAGAGAATGGTTTGTAGACACTGGCGCTACTCATCACGTATGTGCTGATAAGGAGATGTTTTCATCTTAAACTCCTATCAATGGACGACAACTATTCATGTTCAACTCGACGACGACATCAAAAGTTGTTGGTCTAGGTAAAGTAGTGCTGGAGATGACATCAGACAAAGACGTATCCCCCATTGATGTGTTGTATGTTCCTAATATTCGTAAGAACTTGGTATCTAGAGCTTTGTTAAGCAAAAATGGGCATAAGCTAGTGTTTGAGTCTGATGAGTTTGTACTCACCAATGAGCTATTCAAAATGAATGCAATGCCTATACTTATGATTTTGACATTAATAAAAATAAATTTTCTGCTTACTTGATTGAGTGTTCCAATTTATAGCATGATAGATTTGGACATGTTAATATTAATACTTTACGTAAATTAGTAAGTCTAGTCTTATTACCTTCTATTTCATTTAATCAAAATCATCGATGTGAAACTTGTATAGATGCTAAATTATCCAAAACACCATTTTATTCAGTTGAAAAGAACTTGAATCTTCTAGAAGTAATTCACAATGATATTTTTTTACTTAGCTTTTGTGCAAACTAGAGAAGATAAAAAAAAACATTTTATTACTTTTTAGATGATTGGATAATGTACTATTATGCCTATTTGCTAAGAAGTAAAGACGAGACTTTAGAAACATATAAGCAGTACAAGAATGAGGTTGAGAATTAAATTACTAAACGAAAAAAAAAAAAAGTTATTCTTAGTAACAAAGGTGGAGAATATGGAGTGCCATTTGAAGAATTTTGTTTAGACTCTAGAATTATTCATCAAACTATTACTTCTTATTCATCTCAATCAAACGGTATTGCAGGGAGCAAAAACTGTACTCTTAATGAGATAATGAACATCATGCTGATTAGTTATGGTTTATCTCAAAATTTGTTGGGAGGAGCAATTCTCTCAACTAACCACATCCTAAATAAATTACCAAATAAAAGTAGGAACGAAACTCATTGTGAGTTATGGAAATGTCATAAGCTTTTGTACAAATACTTAAAAGTATAGGGGTGTTTCACTAAGGTAGAATTACTAAAGCCTAAACAAGTTAAAAT
>CAIGRO010142294.1:0-14563 GCA_903798355.1 Fraxinus baroniana | reverse complement strand
TTGATTGTGTAATCTTTCCTTTTATATTTATTTCCTTTTTACAGTTATTTGTATCCTTATAAATAGGGTCTTCTACATTGAAATATTTACAAGACCATTATAATACAATTTATATTTCTTGACACATTTGTTGCTTGGTCTAGGCTGGACGACGACCTGTTTGGGGTGATGGGAGCAGTGTTCGCGATTTTAAGGTTTAGGGACGCGTACTTAAGATTCCGAGTTATGGAGATTTGATGATTGGGGGAGTCTTAATAACATGCTGGGATGGCGATTTGCAGGTTTAATTAGCTGGATTCATTGTGTTTACCGGCCAATTCCTCATCGACAACAGGGTGACGGGGAGATGAGAGGTGTGTGTTTGTGGTATTGTATGTGTATGTCGCGTTTCGGTTTTCATTTTATTGATTTAATGTTTTTTTGTTAATGGAAACGGGTTTTTCCATGGGTTAATTCAATAGCAACTTTAAAAAAAAAATAAAAAATAAAAAAAAATCTACTCACTAGCAACTATCCTACATAGCATATATCTCTTACACAAACGTGTCACGTTACAAATTATGTCCACCACGTCATCCGATCCGTCAATTTGTCTAACAAAATGTGGTTTGGTGATGGATAGGGTTGCACTTTCTAAAGTTCAATGACTAACCGCGTCGTTTTGAAAATCCAGTGACCTAATGTAAACTTTAGGTAAAGTTCAATAATTAATGGGGTTATTAACTGTGTAAAGTACCCCAATTCAAACAATTTCTCGACATATTATCCAACCTTTTTTTACCACAATAATATTTTCTCTTATTATTTTTATTTGTGCATGCTACACTTACGATGCAATACAAAAAGAATAAGAGTTCATGAAAAATGGGATTGGAATCGAAAAAGATAAAATTTTAGATGGTCCTTTTGGGGGAATTTTCTGTCTATTTTGATTGGAAACGTTCCCGCAAGCAAAACTCATCCGCTTTGCCCATGACGTACAAACTGTTTTTATCCAATTCCATCGTTTAGGGTTTCAAAATCACGTTTTTTGTTTTTCAAATTTTTTTTATTTTAATTAAATTAGTTTTAATTCCATTTAGAGTTTAAATTTAACTAATTCTTATCGTTATCTAGAGTTAATTATTATATAGGAGCTTAGTTATTATTAAGATTTTATTTACTGCTTTAAATACGAGTTGTAATACTTATGACAATTAGTTGATTTTGATTATAATAAATTTTGTTAAAAGTTTTCTTTAATATTGTCTATTCCTTGACATTTTTGAGAGAATCAACGAGTTTAAGTTTTTTGTATGATTAGTTAACGACGAACAATTTCACTTTAGGAATAAAGGTATCACGAGTCTCAATCGATAACCCTTCTTACTCTTTGCATTTTAGTTGATGTTCAAAAATATATCTGAAACTAATTTTCCTATAGAGATTAAAATTGAAAATATAGTTGTTATTGGGTCTCACTAGTCTAATAAAAGTCAACAATAACGACTAATTTTTCAATTTTAATCTGATTTTAATCTCTACCAAACGGGCTCTAAGTAAACAAGGATGATTTATTTATTTAGCACAAACAAAGATGATGTATTTGTACCTTATGTTGATAACAAAATTGTAATATACAATTTATAAATAATTTTTGAATCGCGATAAACAAAAAAGAAACGTATTTCTAACAATAAGAGTTGGAAGCCTTCCAAAAAACTATAGTCGTTCTACTCATAATTAAGAATAGTGAGAATTAATCAAGATGAAATCGTAAAATGACAATAGTTAGGTACAAAACGTTTGGTTAGTTATTTTTAAGCAATTTTCTAATTTTGCTAAACAATGAAAACATGTTTGATCCGCTATTTCTAAAATTGAATTTTCGAAAACAATAATAAATTTATAACATAAAATTTAGAGATGACAAAAATACACATTCAACCCGATACTGTGGGGTCCCGTCCCGAATGGAACGGGAATTACCCGCCTAACTGGGTAAATGGGATGGGTACGGGAAACATAGTCCCCGCCCCGTTTAAATTAATTTCATATTTAAAATTTTTTATTGAACAAAAACAACAAATTTATTATTATTTTTAAAGACAACATAAGTTGCTTTTAACAAATTAGTAAAAAAGTAATAATATTTACTAACTAAAGATATAAAAAAAATAAAAGCAAAAATTAAAATAAATAAAAAATAAATTGGGCGATAAATGGGTCAAGGGACTTGCTCCGCCCCGATCCCACCTCAATTCTGCACCATCCCGTTTTAATCAGATATGTGGATGATGAAAGGTAACAAAAATATCTGATGGGACGGGGGTGAGAATGGCCGACCCGTCCCATAGCCGTCCCGTTGTCATCCCTAATAAAATTCAACACATGAAAACAAGCGTTTAAATAAAATTTTATTTAAATTAGATTTTAAAAAATAAAAATCTAAAATCTAACAAATAAAATAAAAATAAAATAAAACTCACAAACAATAAAATCACAAAAAAAAATTGATAAACTCTAAAAATAAAAATTTTGAAAATAAAATTCTAAAAGATAAAAACTAAAATTTTAAAAATTAAAATTATAAAAAATTATGAATTATGAAAAATAAAAAATAAAAATTGTTTTTGCTCTTAATAGTTATTTACATAGAAATTCCAAAAAAATATTTAAATGAACATAGATAAAATATTCTCAGTCCTCATCAATATTTTTTTTATTTCTATTTCCTATATTTTGAATTTAATTTATTTTTTATTGTTTATTTTACTTTTGAAGAGAGAAAAAATATTGTAAAATTCACAAACTTTAAAACGTACATAATACTTGATAATATATATTTACTGAATTATTAAATTTTATGGAATAAAATGTCTTAAAATAATTTTTCAAAATTACAAACCAAACTTATTTTCTAATTTTTGAGAAATAATTTTTCAAGATGACAAACCAAACACGTTTTTAACAATATTAAAATAGATCATCAAAACAGAAAATCGAAAATGAACTTAAAACTCAAAACTAAAAATTGAAAAACAAACCAAACAGGCTCTTAGGTTTTACATTGATAAGTTGTATTAAATTCGCCCAAAAAAGCATATTTCTCAATTGCTTGCTTTTATTGAGAAATAACTACTCCCAAGTGCAATTACTCGTCAACAAAACAAATTACATGATGAATAGACCTTGTTCCAGTTGTTACGTGTCATATGTAGGTACATATTGATAGAAGCACACCTAGAATAGTCGGATCTTAAGTAGAAAAACTTCGAGGTAACGTAAGAAAAAATATACAATTTTTCAAAATTATGGAGCCCAACTTAGAAGTTTATATGGAAGAACATCATTTGCCACTTCAGCATCCTACACTCATAGGTCTCGAACAATGGGACTTAGCCCCTGTTTGGTACACATTATTTTTTCCATTCTCATTCTTCTACTCACTTTCAGCCACACATTTTTCAATAAAATAATATTTTACATCACATCAATAACTTTTCATTCATTTTCAACCACACATTATCCATCAATTTATTATTCCAGAATGCATTCTTACAAAATAATGTGGATCAAACACACCCTTAGTTTGCTGGTAAGAAGCAAAATGCCAATTGTTAGGGGCATGTGATTTGTAGGGACTTGGTCAAAGCTGTGAGCAAGATCATCAACCACACACTAGAGAGCAAATACGAAGATGTGAATGGAAGGTGGAACCATGTTCTCTGGTCTTACAAAACAGCTTTGAGGATTGCCACCGGCAAAACACCCTTCGTAATGGCATATGGAGCGGAGGCCATAATCCCCGTTGAAGTATAGGTGCCATACCCCGGCGCCTCGCCTTCAATGGGTGACCAATTATATAGCATGACGAGCAACTTTAGATTTGCTGGGCCAGAATAAGGGTCGAATCCCAGTTGCATCTAGTAGTATATCAAGGGAAATAGCTAGATACTATAACTCCAAGGTATCCAACCGATTATTTAGAGTTTGCTATATATTGGGTATTGAGGAATGTCTTCCTTGCAAAAGAGGAAACATATATAGGAACACTCAGCCCTACATGGGAAGGATCTTACTTTATAAGAGAGTTAGTTCGCCCATGAACATGCAAACTGCAGGACACTGAAGGGAAAATGGTAAAGCATGGAAGTGTTATGCCCTAGGTCCATTTGCAGATCCATTGACAAAGAGTTGTCGCAGTATAAACATGATTGTCATGTAGACTCTTATGGTATAAGTTACATAAGGGATTGGATCTAGTGCAAGTGGGAGTTTGTAAGTGTTATGCCCTAGGTCCAATCAACTTGGACATAAACACTTTTAATATATATATAATCGATGTACATTTATGGAAATATCTAATATTTAATTGAATTAATATTCTAATTAATTAAATAATAGAATCCGTAGATTCAAGTCTTGATGATTTGTTGATCACAAGGAGTTGTGATTGTGAGATACAAATTATACATGACTGAATCTTAAATCATTTGTGGTCGTATGTAATAACGATATACAAATATCGTTATTACGGATAGAACATCACGTGTAACATTTCTTACTTGTGATGTAAGTAGTTGATCTCACAAGTTAAAGTGTGGTAACACTTGAATGAACACATGGATAGTAAGTGTTAGGATTTTGATTGTATTGCTATCTTTGAAAATTTTGAGTGCAATTCACATCATCTACTATTTGAACAAAAGGAGACCGTACATTACAATCAACATTCTCGTTGTTTCCTCCACAATGTTTGCATTTTGGTCCCATTGTCTGGGCTATGTTCATCTGATCCGCCTTTTATGTCAATGATGCCAATTATGCTGAAATTGCTATCAAAGAATCAACTTTAAATACCCCCAATGGCTCTTTTTCCACTCATCTTTTCAGTAGGTCAAAGTGCACTAGTGAATGCTAGATCCTCCATGATTTGGTGGACTTGATCCGCAGTTCTTTTTGCGATAGAACCCTCGTATGTCGAGCTACGTTAGCACTGCTTATCGAAATCAGACCAATGTAGAAGTACTATACCTGAAGCCATTTATGCAATCCGTGTTGTTGGCATTGGCGGAGTAAACCCTTGTATCATTCCTAAGCCTCTAAATAGCATTCTGAGTCTAGTTGTTGAAATGTGGTAATCTCGTCTCTCAGCTTTGCAATCATTTTTGGTTGAAAATATTTGCTAAGAAATTTATGACTCAATTGTTCTATGTAGCAATGCTCTGAGGTGGAAAAGTGTCTAGCCACTATCTGGCCGAGTCTCTCAAGGTGTATGGGAAAAGCCATAGTCTGATTACTTCACTAGACACTCATGGGTACTCGATAGTTGTACACATGTCCATAAATCTTGATATATGAGTGTTGGGATTCTCCGAAGCTCTCCCAATTGTAGCGCGTTTTGGAACATGTTGATCACATCAATCCTCATGTGAAAGGTTACTTGACCAAACGCCGGATATACTAAGTTAGATTGACTTTCCACAACTGGTGGAACAATGTACTCCCACATTAGCCTCGTATTTTTATTAGTTGTAGCCACATTCGGTCGTGTTCCTTCCAGATTAGCCCTCATGACTATTTGATTCGGATTTTCCTATGCCATGTCTTCCTCTTTATTTTTTGGTTTGTTTTCAACTATTGTCTTTTTCGAAAGTTGAATGTTCGTTCGATCTCTTGATCAAATTGAGAAAGATTACCTATTCGTATACAAGGTCTTGAAAAAGTAAGTAGGAAACACTATAATTTTTTAATAAACTAAACTAAAAAAACAGTAAAATTAACTAAACTTATCAGAAACAATATTCCCTGACAACGACACCAAAAACTTGACCCTTTGAGAACTCGCAAGTAAATAGGATCGTGAACAAGTAATATAATGATGAATAGAGTATCGAACCCACGATGACTACGTGTTTGATCGAGTTGAAATTAATTTCAACTTTAATCAAATATCAAATAATTTTTTTGATAATTTTATACTACTCCCTAAATTATCGATTAAACTAATGAAAGTAAGTAAATGTATTTTTCAAATGTGTGAGATGCATTGCTAAGATGTCGAATCTCCCTTATTATTAATTTTTAGTGTAACAATTAAAATGACAATTTGAAATCATTATGTTGGTTAATGTTTTTAATTTAATTGAAAGTTTTTCTCGATAGCGATCAAATATATTCCCCTAATGTGACCCTTCTAGCTTCGATAAAAGATGCAAACATGATAAATGTATTAACAAATACTAGAACATCTATTGAAACCATATAAAGTATAAAAGTATATATCTATCCTCAATCGAATCTTACAATGTTTATTATATTGTGCTTAAACCATATTGTCTCTCTCTATAACAATAAAGTTCACTAACAATTCAATTGGTGATCAAACAATTGGAAAGATCGATAAAACAATAATTAATATCCACAAATTAAATCAAATTAAATTCAAAATACTTAATTAAGAACTAAAAATATCATAACAAGGGTTCATCTCATCCTAACAATGTATAAAATTAGCCTAACATATTGAAATTACAAGAAATCATATATAAGTGAAAAGATATAACCCGATTTTGATAAATTGAGAAGATGAAGATGAATTAAGAACTAAAAATATCATAACAAGGGTTCATCTCATCCTAGCAATTTATAAAATTAGTCTAACATATTGAAATTACAAGAAATCATATTTAAGTGAAAAGACATCAACCGATTTTTTGATAAATTGAGAAAATGAAGATGAATCTTGAAACCTTGAATTTCTTCAATGGTTTCTTGAAGAATATCCACTTGTGCCTTCTCTTCTTTGGCCAAAAATCAGGTTTGAATCTTCACTTGATTGAATTCTTGCAAATCCCCTTTAATTCTCTCACAAAAACTATGAATTTCCTCATTTGATGATAATAATTGATGAATATTGGAGTATGAGATGTATATATCAGAGCTCCACCTATGTATTTTGCTATTATGTTCTGTAGCAGTCAAAAATTGGTTGAAAATCACGTTCAAATTTGTTTCTAAAAGAGTTCCAATCGAATAAGGAAAGTTCTATTCGCGCACAGATTTTTTGTCTCTCCACAGCTGTTAGTATTTTGGCCATAACTCTCTCCTGATATCAAATTGAGGCGATTCAAAGTGCGTGGGAAAGATAGATCAAAGAGATACAACATTTCTAGAAATATAATTTCCCAATTAGGACGTTTACTAAGCTAAAAATGGGTCTCAATATTCGGCTAAAAATGTGGTATATAACTTGTGTGATTGGAAATTCATTTTGATCATATTCCATTCTCTTTTGAGTTCTAATTTCGTCAAATTGTCTCCTAGAAGTCTTCAAAGTATATTCTTGTGGTCCAAATCAACTATTGAATAATTGCAATTTCGTCCTAAAACTTTGAATTTTGCCCATTTTCACCAATTTTCGCTTCTTTCTTTCGATTAATCGTCCAGCCATTGAGTTTACCTATATAACATGAAATACAACAATTGAGGATATATTCTGTTAGAAGAACTATCAAATATTGCTATTTTTGACCCCGAATAAATGTATAAAATACACGTATCACTTCTCACAAGTAATGCATCTACTACAAATGAAAATAACATCTATTTTCATTCTTGACCAATAAAAATGTTCATTTAAAATTTCTAAGGTTTTTCTAACACAGAAATACCACATCAATCGCCACACTATGTGCTTCACGTACCGTTAATTTACGCATAGAACATTTAACCACATATAATTTACTTTGCCTAAATAAATTGTAGCGACAAAAAAAAAATCTTATGTTGTTTTCAAATAAGATTTTCTTGTAGAAATCGAAAGTAATCGGATTTATATTATTAAGTAGCTACGACCTTGCCTAAGAATTCAAATTAAAGTTTTGGTCACCATAGTAAAGTTCGCGCACTTGTTCATAGAATTTTTTTGTAAGGTAGCAAATTGCTAGTAAACGAAAATTCTTTTATTTTTTTATTTTGACGGCACTTGTTATTTTAATTGTTGCATACATGCTTAGTGCTTAAATCTTTAAAATCAATTAAACCGATTATATTGTACCAAAGGAGCCCAAATTCATCCCATTTGTTTCTCCACTAAAGGTGCTCCATTTAATTTTAACACCTACTAACTTGTGCCATGATCTTACCACTTAATTTACCATTTTAATTTCCTTTTTGGTCCACTGTAAAAATCGTGACTGTTCATTCCATTTGGAGATACATTTTTTTTAGTCTTATCCTTATGCTACCCACTAAGTGCACTCTTCAACTCCCCCACTCTCCAATTTACAAATGGTAACTTCCCATTTATGTTAAAAATTGTAACTTCCCATTTATGTTAACTGTTGAAATCGTGGCTACTAATTTCTTTTGAAAACAAAATCCTTCCACTACCATTTCGGTTACTGCCATCACGTTCCCCATTTGTTATTAATTGAAAATATTACCTCCACTTAAGATTTCATATCCGACTTCCACTTTTGACTCCCATTTTTGGTTATTGCAGGATCCATTTTCTGTTGCACTTTGTTACAAATTCAACACAAAGGATAATCAAACTCCAATCATTCAAGGTAGGGAAGTTACTTGCGACACTTTTGTAATTAGAGTAAAATTATTTGTTTTCTAATTGCATTAATGTGTTATTGTGTTGCTCATGATGGAAGCACCCTTTGGGTGGTTCAAATAAGAGATAAATAGATTATGAAAGGGGTTATTTAATCCTATGATGAAGAGATTAAGAAATAGGTTATCAAAACCTAAGAGTAAGCGGACTCATTGATCACCGATTCGCTAAAAATTGACGGTGACATAAATAACCAAGGATTGCAATTCTAGAATATATGTTTTTTTTTTTTATCTATTTACTTAAGTTTTTTCTACTGAGTTTTACCTGTGATACTCATTCCTACAAAATTTACAGGTTAATTGAATGCATGGTAGTGGCATGGAGTTGTAGCAAGTGCTTGGTGACTTAGAATGCATTTAACTTTCTAGTAAAATTTTCATTTGTTTAAATCTCTTATGAACACTTAGACAACACTTTTAATATGTTTAAATTTCTATTTGCTTAAATTATTTTCATTGCGTGTCGACTATAATTTAGAAACGATAGAATGACTACATATGAAGTTTATTTATTGCTGTATTGAATCTCAGATTCTGTCTACCTATTTAAAAATGGTATAACTTGAGCTACAGTACATATTTTTGAGTTAGATCAGTTGGGTTCGAAAGATCTACGGGCCTTCTAATAGTGGTCTTTGGAATTACCTTAAGATATTAGTTAGAGAAGGAGTTATGTCCATTTTAGTAGACAACTATGAGCCAGTTCGAAAATTTCTGTCCAGCATAGTTGAAAAATGATTTTGTACTTCAAATGTTATCAACGCGAGCCCAATTTTTCATATGATGTTTGTATATGATTGTCATAGTATCTGTTAAAATTTCATAATTTTTAGACGATGTCTACAAGATCAAAACAATTTTTATCTTTCCGATACTGCGCAATTGGTATTGCTGATTTTCTTTCGAGTGTTTTTCAAAAATCATATTTTACTGTAATTGTCTAAGTTTATATAGACAATTATCTCCCATCATATTTTTATAATATATTTCAAACTTCAAATTTTTCTTATTTGAAATTTATTTTGGCTGACATTAAAGAGCTCAGATTAAGAAGACTTTTAACGCTTCGAGTTCCTAGAATTTGGGACATTACAACTTGGTATCAGAGCACGGTTTATTTTTTGTAGACTTGCATTAGAAACCATATCTTAGGTGTCGTGTCACATAAAAAATTGAGGATTCTGAGCACTGTGCGTGCCATAGCTGCGCTATGCCAATTTTGAGGTAAAGAAGTTTTAAAAATATGTTTGTTTCTATGAGAAGAGTATGAGAAAGTTTATTCTAGATACAACATTTGAAATGTATGTATGAATATCAGTATATGTTGGAGTTTGAATACTTTTATAGATAATCATTTTTGTACAAGTATTTTGAGAATGTGACCAAATTAAATATTTATTTAAGTCCTCGAGAATGAACTAAAACTTATTAGATACCCATTTATTGGACTTGGAATAATTGGTATGACTTAAATGGTATGGACTAAGAGAACTTGTAGGAAGACAAGTTCATTGATGCCTCGTCGATATGAGATCGTGAGGCAGTATGAAGAGTACCGATGGAATCCATCACACAATATGGGTCAGCACATTAGGGAGATGTTAGTAAGGTGGAGGGAAGTGAGGAGACTAGGTCATGTGGTCACTGGTCATCAGGCTACCCCCTCCTTATTAATACCTTACCGAAAGAATGGATAGAGGTGGCTTAATCGATTTACGATTATTTATGGAGAATTGTCGTGCCTACCTTGCCCTGAGAGATTGACTATGAGGCCTTCTGTACAGAGCTGATTAGACAGTAGGAGTTGGTTTGATTTGCGATCCTTGAGGATGATAGTGAACATACTGAGATGTACATTCGTGAGGATGCACCTCCATCCATTCAGATGATGAGGCTTAGCCTTCTAAGAAACCTAAGATTTATGGAGGCTGTAGTGACAATGATGGCAATGCTGAATAAATGAGAGGAATTTTAGTAGTAGGATTCCTTGCTTTTCTATTGATTAGATCCAGATGTTTGTTTTAATTATTATCTATATTCTTCTTGAAGGATTTATTTCGAGATACTAATAAAAAAAATGTTGCACTATAAAAAAAATTCCTTGGTTGCATAAGTATCTAAACGAGATTGCAATTATTCTGGTATATAGGAATATGGCTCAAGCAAGGACAATTAGGGAGTTAAGGCGAGAGACAGACCTTAGCTGCTCAGGCTACACCTCCAGTATCTCAAGCTCTACTAATTTCCCAAGCACCGCCAGCGCCATCGGCATACCCGATTTTACCGCCTATTCCAACAATAGAACAATTTCATAGATATTGACCCCCTACCTTTGATGGTGGAAAATACCCTCTGGCAATTGACGAGTGGTTGCATAATATAGAGAAGATCTTCCATTACATCTCTTGTCCAGAAAATGAAAAAGTATTATGTGTCGAGTCTGTGCTAACCGGAAGAGTAGGCCATTGGTGGGAATCCATACCATGCACCCGCACTGAGGATGAACAACATAATCTAACTTGGATTCAGTTCAAGATGGAACTAATAGAAAAGTTTTTCCCACAGGCTCTGCGAATAAGGAGACGTAATTTTTAAAACTGGTACAGGGAGATATGGAAATTTCTGAGTATGAGAGCAAGTAGGGAAATATGGAAATTTCTGAGTATGAGAGCAAGTTCGAGAAATTATCCCGATATACCCCACATCTTATAAGTACTGAACTCATGAAGGCAAAACGTTACGAGAAAGGCCTGCGTCCATAGATCAGGTAGATTGTGAGTTCACACGATCTCACCACTTTTTAGGCTGTGGTAAAGAAAGCACAGATAGTGACCTACTCGGGTGTGAAGTTGGTAAATCAAGGAAAACACAATGACTTCAGAAAAAAGGAAAGGGCATGATAAGAAGAAGAATAATGGACAATTTAAAAAACAGACACCTACGAGCCAGCCGAGCAATCCTTTACCCCAATGTCCTAAGTGTAACAAGTTTCACAGGGGAGAATGTTTGTATGAAAAGTATATTTGCTATAAATGTGGCCAACCCGGCCATGTGGCTTACTCGTTCCCATTGATTAAGAAACCCGAGCAAGAGAATAAAGGAAAAGTAAGGGTGTTTGCTTTGACTCATGATGAAGCTGCCCAAAATTCGGATGTGATCACATGTATTTTATCGATCTCTAGTGTTCATGTTTACGTCCTGATTGATTTTGGTGCACACATTCGTTCATAATTAATATTAATGCTTCATGTCAGAAGCATGATGGTGTACTAGAGATTAGCATGCTATTAGAGAGAACTATTGTTACAGATAGGATAACTAAGGGGGTACAGAAAAATTTTGATGGGCTGACTCTAGGGGCCAACTTGTATGTTATAGAGATGAAGGATTTTGATATTATTTTAGGTATGGACTGTTAGGTAAAAATCGAGCTACGATTGTATGTTTAGAGAAAGATGTAATTTTTTGAAGATCGGGAAAAGAGGAGTTCAGATTTTATGGGTTGAAGATTAAGGTATTTCTTCACGTCATCTCTGCTTTAAAGGTTGAGAGCATGTTGAGGAAGCCTGATTGTCGAGGGTATCTTGTTAGTCTTACTAGCACCTCATCTCAAGAGAAAGTTTTAGTTGATGTGCCAATAGTACGAGAGTATGCTGACGTGTTTCCCAATGATCTGTCGGCTACTCCACTTGATAGACAAGTGGAATTCGTGATAGACCTAGTATCTGGAGCTACTCATGTATCCAAGCCCCATACTGAATGGCACCAAAGGACTTATAAGAGTTGAATATGTAGTTAGAAGAACTTCTAGACAAAGGGTTCATTAGACCAAGTGTATCTCCATGGGGAGCTCCAGTACTCTTTGTAAAGAAGAAAGATGGTACTATGAGGATGTGCATCGACTATTGTAAACTAAATAAGTTGACGATCAAGAATAAGTATCCCCTTCCTAGGATTGGGGATCAATTTGATCAGCTGAAGGGCGCATACATGTTTTCAAAATTTGATTTAAGGATGGGTTACCATCAGCTGAAGATTAAGTCGGATGATATACCAAAGACGGCATTTAGGACTCGATATGGCATTATGAGTTTACGGAGATGCCTTTCGGCTTGACAAATGCCCCTACAGTGTTTATGGACTTGATGAATAGTGTTTCATTAGTACTTGGACATGTTTGTCATTGTATTTATTGACAACATACTGGTATACTCGAGAGACTCTCATCAACATGAAGAACATTTGCGAATGGTGTTGGGAACGTTACGTAAGGAGAAGCTATATGCCAAATTCAAGATATGTGAATTTCGGCTGGACCGAGTGGGATTTCTAGGCCATATCGTTTCAGTAAGAGGAATTGAGTTAGATCAATCCGAAGTTGAAGTTGTGACCAATTGGTGGAAACCTATAAATGTTGGAGAAGTGAGGAGTTTTCTAGGTTTAGCTGGCTATTATCGACGATTTATTGAAAGATTTTCCAAGATAGCAAGTCCTATGATACAGTTGACTCGTAAGGGTACCAAGTTCGTATGGTCGGAGAAGTGCGAGCAAAGTTTTCAAGAGTTAAAGGACAGGCTCGTATCTGCATCGATGTTGACTATCCCCGATGGTTCAAAATGTTTTGTGATTTATAGTGATGCATCCAAGCTTGATTTAGGATGTGTTTTGATGCAACATGGGAAAGTGATAGCTTATACTTCAAGGCAATTGAAACAATATGAACAGAATTACCCTACGCATGATCTCGAACTAGTAGCGGTAGTGCACGCCTTGAAGATTTGGCACCACTATCTATACGGGAGCAAGTGTGAGATCTTACAAGAGTCTCAAATATTTCTTCATCCAGAAGGAGTAAAATTTGAGACAACAACGGTGGTTAGAATTGGTGAAGGATTATGATTGCACTATCTCGTACCACCCGGGTAAGGCTAATGTAGTAGTTGATGCGTTGAGTAGAAAGAACATGGGATAGCTGTCAGTATTGTGTACAAGACAAGTTCAATTAATCAGACTACTTATAGCTTAGAACAACTCAGACAAATTTATGTTAGAGAAATTATACGGCTTCATGGTATTCCAGTTTCTATCATATCAGATAGAGACCCGAAGTCTACTTCTAAATTTTGGATAAGCCTTCAGAAAGCTATGGGTACCAAGTTAACATTTAGTACTGTATACCATCCTCAGACTGACAGACAATCTGAATGAACTATCTAGATTCTTGAAGATATGTTGCGAGCTTGTATCCTAGACTTGGGAAGTAAATGGGAAGATCATTTGCCATTAGTCGAATTTGCATACAACAATAGTTTCCAAGCCACTATTGGTATAGCACCGTATGAGGCTTTGTATGGTCGACAATGTCATTTGCCATTATACTGGGACGAAGTTGGTGAAAGGAGAGTTTTGGGTCTAGAGTTAGTCGAGAAGACCACGGTGGCTATACATAAAATTAGATCAAGAATTAAGACTACCAAAGATCGTCAGAAGAGATATGCCGACAAAAGGAGAAAAGAATTAACTTTTGAAGTTGGAGATAAAGTATTTCTCAAAGTGGCACCTATGAAAGGAACACTACGGTTTTGAAAGAAAGGAAAAATAAGTCCTAAATTGATTATTGGAAAAATTGGGAATGTGGCATATCGTTTAGCGTTGCCACCTGAACTTTCAGCAGTGCACAACGTATTTCACGTTTCTATGTTGAGAAAGTACATCCCGGATCCTAGCCATGTGGTGAATGTTCAATCACTTGATGTCCAAAGCGACATGAAGTATGAAGAAACTCCTGCAGTGATTCTAGAAAGAAAGGAGCACGTTCTAAGAAATCAAACGGTTCCACAAGTCAAAGTCCAATGGAATAAACATGGTAAAGATAAGGCTACTTGGGAAATGGAATAAGATATCTTAGCCAAGTATCCCAACCTCCTTAAACAAGTTAAATTTCGAGGACGAA
>CAIGRO010142245.1:0-17979 GCA_903798355.1 Fraxinus baroniana | reverse complement strand
CTTCTTTGGTTTAGACAATATTTAAGGTGTCGAAAACAAATACTTGATAATTCTAATGAAAGTTATGTTCTCACGGGAGATTATTTACTTGACCATTGGGATGAGGACATCATGTTTGTGGAAGATATTCCTCCCCCATTGAATGAGAATTTACTTGCAAAATATTATATAAACTTGTAAGTTGGATGAAGTTGACATGTTTATGAGAGATTTCATGTATTGGGANCTCACGGGAGATTATTTACTTGACCATTGGGATGAGGACATCATGTTTGTGGAAGATATTCCTCCCCCATTGAATGAGAATTTACTTGCAAAATATTATATAAACTTGTAAGTTGGATGAAGTTGACATGTTTATGAGAGATTTCATGTATTGGGATAAATTTCAAAAGTGATGATATAATCCACTTGAAGAAACTTATAGGAAAGACTTGACATTGACCATGGAGTTCGATTGTCGACTAGTCATTCAATTTGAGGAGATATCAAGTATAATGGAAGAGCTCAAGGAGAATGACAATTTAATAAAAAATGAGTCGAATGAAAATGTAGCAATTGATGAGGATAAGTCTTCCGACTTGAATGATTGTCCAAAAATCAATTTTGTGATTGTCCGATAAGTAGATAGAAATCTACATAGTTGAAGTTGAATCGGATAGAATAAACAAGTCATCTTATATTAGAATGGGCAATATTGAGTTTTGGAGAACAATGGACACTGGAGCAAAGCCAAAAGAAGAACCAAAGCCTTCTTCAGATGTCCATGATTCCATTGTCAAAATAGATCTAAAAAAAAAAGTATTGTTGGAAGACAACCCAATTTTCTGACTTTTAATCTTTTATTTACTTTTATTTGATCGTTTGTCCTTGTTTTTGTAGGTAACTTTTGAAGTCTCATTTCTCCATGGTTTCAAGCCAACTTTGGGGGTAAATTGGTGTATAAGAAGGTCACTTGCCCAAGTTTATCAAAAATATCAGAAGTTCAATTCAAGCATTGGTACCTCTTCACAATATACAACCAGGTAAGTTTCGTTATCCCCTTTTTTTCTTTAATCTTGTTCTTTACACATTGAGGACAACGTGTGATTTAAGTTTATGGGCGATTGTGCTTAAATTGTTGCAATTTTATTTTGACATGTTAAATAAGCGCCCTTATGGGCTTAACATTGTTTAATGTTTAAAATTGTTAACTTATGAGCTATACGGAACCAAATATGATATTTGTGCCTATTTTTTTTTTTTTTTATTCAAAATTTTGCTTGTCCATGTGAGATTCCAAATCACTTTAAGCATAATAATCATGATGGATGTGAATTTATTTTTATTTTTATTTTTTTTGATGGAGAAAGTTTTGAATTTGTAGAACTAGGATGTAAGTTGTTCGAAAATTGATATCAACCTGCATTCTTTATCGCTTAACTACATTGCAAGATAAGTTTGGGGGTGGTTAAGCCAGTGAATGATATTATCTCAAAGTGTATTGATTCCATGCATGTTGAAAAAAAAAAATTGTATCAAGTATATCTTGCTAAATATAAGCTATATAATGACTATATGCTCGGGTTTAAGCCCCATATAGTTTTATAGTGCTTAAAATAGAACATCGCACTTGTTGAACTCTTGCGTCACTCTGTAGCCTTTTTTACTCAAGTAATTAAGTTCATAGGAATATCTCAAAACCCGGCACCTTTTGATCTAAAAAAATTGGAGAGTTATTGACCTAAAACTCGCTACACGGGTAAAGAAGAAAACTTAAGGCTATAAGATCAGTAATGAGCTTCAATTGAAAAAAATTAAATAAATCAGTATTGTACATATGTGTTTGACGTTTTGATTTAAATAACTAGTGTGTTTGAATTACTTAGTATATAATTACTTAGTATAAGCTTAAATGTAGAAGCACTCATTAGTGGAGAATCATGACAAGTCTAGATGTTGAGATTGCTGGTCAACGAAATTAGAGAGTTAAAAGAAAATAGTGATTGAGAGCAACCTTAGATTTACACCTCGGGAAAAACATACATAGGGATGTGAGTCTCACGAGCGGGAAAGGAAATATAAGACCACTAAAGGTCGAGTTGGAGCCAATTAAAAAAAAAAATCGTCTTATCAACTTTTTTCAAATTTAAATGATGATTGAAAGTGATTATCCACAGATATACACGGATCGAACATTGGATAAGTTTAAATTATTTTTGCTAGCATTATTTCGAGCATATTTGAAAATTAATTGTACAATTTTCATTCTTGGATATTTTTGACAAACTATCTAATTTGTTGATCATTATCACGTGTGCTTGATTGTGTTGTCAATAATATTACTTGGGACGAGCAAGAGCTTAAGTTTGGAGGTGTTGATAAGTGTTCTTTTGTACACTTATTTAATACCTTAATAAGTTGAATATTGATTTAAAAAAAGATAATGAATTTCTATTCACAATCAGGTAATATTTGCTTTTGTAGGGTAAAGAATCACCAATTGAAGAGAACAAGCAAAAAGGAAGAGACAATAACTGAAGTCATAACACAAATATGAAGTGGGAGACCAAATTGCACAAGTACAGAAAATTGGAGGATCCGATATTTAATTTATGAAGTCGTAACAAAGAAATGTCAAAATCTGAGGAACAGATTGCACAAGATTAAAGTTGAGGGACATGACGTGCAAATGTTGGAGGACTTGAGTTGCAAAAATGGAAAAGAATTTTGGCTTTACAAGGCTAGGAGCATCTTGCTTGTTTTTTTTTTTTTCAAAATTAGAGGCTTTTGCTACAATTTATGGAATATGTTTTAAAGTGAAAACAGGGGTAGCTTATGGGAGTCTTTTGCCTTTCTTTTTTCATTTTCTTCTTTTTCCTTCTATTAGGTATTTGATATAATTGGCAAATCTGTAAACTAAATGGACTAAAATTAAAATATTGTAAAAGTCAATGAGTTAATTGCAAATAGTAGAAATTAAGTTGTATTAGGTTTAGGGTTCGAAAATGGAAAAGAGGAAAAGACAGTACCTGAATTTTGTTAGAGTATCGCTATGACTTGGCTCGAGCATCAGAAACAGAAATTGTGCTGCCCGCTTGTGACGGGACTTCGCTTGAGCGACACACTATCACTCGTCTGTTGCTCAACTTTCGCTCAAGCAACGGAATTATCCGAAAAACTTTAATTTGCCTTTTTAAGACTTTTTATCCGACCCATTCAACCCCAAAACCTAAAGTATAAATACCCAACGCATCTGAACGTAAATTCTAAGGTTGATCATTGTGAAAAACACATTCTTTTCATATCATCTTCATTAAATTAGCTTTCAACCTTCATTCAGTGATTGATTCTGGTGGTGAAAACATCAGATCCACAATATAAATGTTAAACTGCTACTTCCTACATATCTGTCATAGTTCTGAAGGGTGACTGGAGTTCTAGTTGTTGAAGAACGCGGAGTTCTTCATTGATCCACATGAGAATGACGAATTCATAAAGTCGGAACTTGCTGCAGGATCGCACAATCCAGGAGGGCTTTGAAAACTACAACTGGAAGTTGATGCAAGAGCATGAAATCCAGGAGAGTTGTGCGAATTGCAGTCTCGTCAGAAGGTGCTAGTGGTAGTCAAGTCGGCGGACTGTAAGTTCTAATTCATTTTTAATGGATTTTTTACTGGCAAAGTACCCGAGATTTTTACATAGCTGGGGTTTCTCCGTTATCATTTCTTGTGTTAGTTTATTTCTTTCATAAATATGGTATTTCAATATAGGAATAATTGAATTGTATGATTAATCATCTAGATATAATTAACAATGACTTGTTGCTAATTAATTATTAAGATTTTAATTCCGCATTATCACATATTCACACACCCCCCCCCCTCTAGGTGTATTTTGGGTTGAATCTCGTTATTTTACCTTTGATTTGATTTGATTTTCTTTTACATTTTATTGGTAATTTGGGGAACAATTAGAGCACAACAAAGAGAAAAAAATCAAAGAAAAGGTGGTGAAGATATGGGGACCTCAAGATTCAAGCCATACATTGCTTATAAAAATCCAACCAAAAAGGACCAACTACATTGTTGGCAGTGACGGATATAGGAGAGGCTAGGCTGGGCTGGGCTGTAGCCCCCCCCCCTACCAAAGGCCCAAAAAAAAATTTTAGTAAGTTTTTTCTATTTTTTTTTTTACAATAATTTTCATGTGTAAATTTTTTTTTTTCGTGTATTAGCCTGGTTTGAAATTTTGTAGTCCAGTCTTGGATCCAATCCTAGATCCGTCCCTGATTGTGGGCTAAGTTTCATTTGGGATCCCGTACACATTCATAAATAATCCTCATAAAGGATACATCAGATGCATAGAAGTTAAAATAAAAATACAAGAACATCCATCACACTTCATGTGTGATGAAGGTCCACATTGTTTAGTATATATATAGTCCATTCCAAGTAAACTCCAATTACGCTCTTTTCATATCAAAACTTCTAAAAAGAAAGCTTAAAACAAACCAAATCATAGATTATTTATGTACCAAATGATGCCGACCTTATATTTATTATCTCTGTAAACTTATCATTCTTTTGCCTCGACAGCTTATAAGGTGTTAATTTGAGGCCACACTTTTCCTATAGAGAATGATTCGGTAACTCAGCATCAGTTTTAGCCCTAAGACGATACAACACAACATAATCAATGTTATTTTTTCCCTATTGTTATGTGCAATATTAAAATTGATAAAGTATGCAAACTTTACCGGTTCACTAATCCAAAGTTTCAAATAATTCACTCCTATATTAAAATAGGGAACCTTTTATTCACTGTTCATTTTTGTTACACGAGTTTTCACACTTAACTGATTTGATTCTAGTTTCTCTACAGTGAGATAGTCACAATTGTTGACTTCTCAATTTTGATTAAACCGACTTGTCACTGATATTTTTACAAGCCGACTTGCTGCTGATATACGTGCAAATCTATTAAAACGAATTGTAATAAGACAATAGCCGATTTTATTTGCAAGAAGACAGTATATTATTTCATTTCAACCATCAAATAAATCAACTCAGAAATTAAAGAGAAGAAACGGAATTTGAGAATAAAGTATGCAAATCAGTTAGAACAAAGGTGAGTTTCTGCTGTGTTTTTTGTTTTCCAGCATAAAATCATATTTTTGTTTTTCTTTATGATACAATAGTTGTTCCTTAATGTTTAAAAAAATTAATGTGAAAAGAAGTTGAATTTTTGAAAATCATGTTCAGTTCATAAGTTACTGTATGTAGAAGAAGCCATGAAATTGTCATTGAGGATATAGAAGAATGTGTGGAAATGTCATTGAGCAAAAACAAAATAGAAATTACACACAAGTTAACATTTCTATCTCAATGTTGATGATTATCTTCTAATTTCCATTTCTCATATTTATGTTTAGCTGATTTGATGAGTGTTCTACTATAATGGGATTTTAGGTCTATACCAGGTTGAAAAATTCGATTCCATGCACCGAATTTTTCGGTGACACGAAGCACACGGTGTCTCCGAATAATTTGGAGACACACACAATTTGATTCTATTTTTTGTAATTATTTACTCAGAATTGGAAACGGAATAGAAGAACAACATACTTGTACATTTATTAAGCTTCCAAATAGTCTAATTTTACCCTTTGAAGATGAAATCACATCTCTAAAAAGTTTGATAATTGTGTTTTTCCAAATATAGAAAGATATGCTGATCATTTATATACCATGGTAAATCGTGTAATTCTTACGCTTACAAACGAATGTGTTGATTACATTAACAAAGTTTTGCTTGGCCAAATTCCTGGTGAAATGTTTACCTACTACAATTTTGATGAAGCAATTGACAAATCAAAACAAAGTATACAAGAAGATTTCTTAAATACTTTAACATCAAACGGTATTCCACCTCGTGAATTAAACCTAAAAGTAAATTGTCATATAATGTTATTACAGAATATTAATCCTACAGAAAGTTTATGTAATGGCACACGTCTCACTTGTCAAAATTTTGAGGAAATGTTATTATTGTTGAAATTGCAACTGCTGAATACCGTGAAAAACAAATTTTCTTACCAAGAATTCCTTTTGTACTTTTTAAATCTGATCGAAATACAATTCCATTTAAAAAGACTCAATTCCCAATTAGATCATGCTTTGCAATGACAATAAATAAAGCTCAAGGTCAAACACTTGATTTCGTTAGTTTATATCTTCCACAACCAATGTTTTGTCATGGTCAGTTATATGTAGCATTGTCGAGAGCAAGAACAAGTAAAACTCTGAAAGTTTTGCTTTAACCATCAACCATAAATAGTTCACATAACTCATGTACTGAAAATGTTGTATATAAGGAAATTCTTTCTTTTAGACATTCATAGAAGTACAAACTTTTCAAAGGTATATTTGATGATTATAACAAATTTATTATAATTGTCTATTATTTAATAATTTGGATGATTTACTAATTTATTTCGTTTCCATTTTACATACAGGGCTACCTACTGGATGGAAGTTACTTAATAGTGATTAAAACTTGAAATAAATAACGTGGACACCAAAGGGACACCATCTGCACATGGTGTCTCCGTGTCACAAAATAATTCGGAGATACCGTGTGTACGTCTCCGAATAATTCGGAGACACCACGTGCACACGGTGTCTCCGTATCACCGAATAATTCGGAGACACCGTGTGTGTGTGTCTTCGAATTATTCGGAGACACAATGTGCACACGGTGTCTCCGTATCACCGAATAATTAGGAGACATCGTGTGTGTGTGTCTCCAAATTATTCGAAAATATTATGTGCACACGGTGTCTTCGTGTTACCGAATAATTCGGAGACACCGTGTGCACAAGGTGTCACCACATAATTCGAAGACACCGTGTGTGTGTGTCACCGAATAATTCGAAAACACCGTGTGTGTGTCCGTGTCACGGTGTCACTGAATAATTCGGAGACACCATGTGTGTGTCTCCAAATTATTCGGAGACCATGTCACCGAATAATTCGGAGACATCGTGTGTGTCTCCAATTAATTCGGTGTCTCCGTGTCTCCAAATAATTCGGAGACAACGCGTGTGTGTCTCTGAATAATTCGGAGACACCGTGTTATAGTAGTTAAAAAATTGAGAAAGATCAACTCATCACATCAATTGATAATTCTTTAAAAAGAGATTGAAAATGTGAGATAAACTTGGACAGTACAACGAAGCATTTGTTACTTCGAATTACTACTCAAAGTGAATTAGAGAGAAAACAAAACGGTAATATTGACTTAAAAATAACGCAATCTGTAGAGGCGACAAACGTGCAATTTTTGACATCTCATTGATAAACGATGAGAAAATAATGAATCTTAAAAATGTAATATTTACCATTAAATGAAGAAACTTTTACGGCTTTTGATATGATAATCGGCCTTTCAACAAGAATTGTTCTAAGAAAATGAGTTGGACTTTAGCTTAACATTGGGGAAAAATTCATATTTCAAGTGCACAGTTTACACCAATTTCAAAGTCAGGTCAATAGTTTAACAATTCAAAACTCAGGTATTAAATAATTAATTAAAAATATTTATTAATTATGTCACAATTATACAATCATTAGGTCACAATTTATTTATTGGTCACATATTATTAGATTAATTGGTCACTGATGATTTTGATGTCACAAATTCAAAAAATTATGGGTCATAGTTAATTTCATTGGTCACAGATTATTTTTCGGTCACATATTGTCAAATTTTTATGTTAAATGCTTGGTCATAGATAACCAAATACTTGATCACATACCATCAACAATAACCACCAGTACCGTCGCCGCCACCTCTACCGCCACAATCATCCACCAACAATAACACCAACCACCACCACCACCACCACCACTCAATCAACCATAGATCCGCCCAAACCACCAACACACAGCCACACACCAACACACAGCCTCGTAATGCACATCCACAGCACCTCCATTGCACACCCACTACACCACCACCGCACCACTCAAGAATTAAAAAAAAAAATATAGAAACAAATACAAAGACGGACACCCACAACACCTCCACCGCACAACCACAGCACCTCCACCGCACACCCATTGCCCGCCACCGCAACGACGCTGCCGCAAACTGAGCAACGTCTTCGCGACGCTGCCGAGACAGAGAGAGGTGAGGGAGAGATGGGCAGGTGAAGGAGGGAGAAGGGAAGAGGATGGAGGCGAGAGAGAGAGAGAGAGAGAGAGAGAGAGAGAGAGAGAGAGGAAGTGAGTAGATAAATAAATTAGGTTATGAATTAGGGTTTTAATATAATACCTGATTTTTAAAAATCAATTTTTAAACACCTCATTTTTTGTAATTTTCGTTAATATTTCCAAAAGGCCCAATAGGTTATATGTGATCATAACTGGTATTTTGGGCTTGGTGAACCTTTATGGGTTTAAACCCATTTGTCTTGATTTCTGGAATAAGTGTAGGCTAAATAGAGTTCTATAATGGGTGGGATTCTAGTTTGACGGTTATCAAACAATTAAAAAGGCCAGGTACCATTTTCTCTCAACAATCTATTAGATTAGTTTTCCCATTAAAAATTGTCATGCATGATAGAAGAGATGAAGTGGAAGATTTAGCTTTTGACTTGTGCAATTGTGCTCGCTGTGAGATTATAAAATTGACCCCGTTACACTAATACCGAAGTTCTCGTATTGTGATATGAAGTTGATGTCACAAGTGAAGACTCGCATCTTTTTGAAAGCAAGATAACTTTCACTCTTCAAATTTTAAAATATATGAGGCTTTTACTTGATTTTGGCAAAATTTTAACTTTGTTTCAACGGAAACATTGTTGGGGACGTTGAAATTTTCATTCTTAGAAGGTGTTTGGTAGAGATTAAAATCAAATTAAAATTGAAAATATAGTCGTTATTGTTGACTTTTATTAGACGGGTGGACCCAATAACGATCATATTTTCAATTTTAATTGAATTTTAAGCCGTACCAAATTCGAAAAAATAAACCACTTCACCATGCTAAGAGTCTGTTTGGTAGAGATCAAAATCGGATTAAATTTGAAAAACTAATCGTTATTGTTGACTTTTATTAGACGGGTGGACCCAATAACGATCATATTTTCAATTTTAATTGAATTTTAAGCCGTACCAAACAGGCTCTTAATATCAGCACTTCATGGGCCCTATATAGCCCCATGATTTATCTCTATATTCTGAAACTCATTTTTCACAAATTCATTTTAAATCATACATTCTTTCAATACAATTATATTACAAAAACTCAACTTTTTTTAGTCACATGATCTTTATTCTCCCCAAAAAATGAGGTTCAAACATATTCTTAATATTTACATCTTTCAAGTTAAAATGGGATTTTGGAATAGTAATTTTTGAGAGAGTGTTTGGTTAAAAAGTAAGGAAATTTTTTGAATTTATGTGTAATATTATTTTAGTAGAAAATGTGTACTTAAAAATGAGTTTTAAGAAAATGTATTTTTTTAAAAATCGAGCCCAAACATGGGGATACTTTTTACAACTCTTTGTTCTAAGTTCAGACCACTTCATAACTCAATTGACTTTCTAAAAAAGTATGAATTTCTCTAAAAGTGATTTCATACTTGCAAAAATTTGCTCGCTTCTCTTCTTACCCTCCCTCATCACAAGATTTTATTCTAAAGTTAAAAAAAAAAAAAAAAAAATGTCACATTGATACTACAATTAATAGGAAAGAAAAAGAATAAATGTTATTCATCATTGCGGATGATCTTCTGTCTAGACTGCAGTAAATTTCCTGATTATTTGTGTAATGAGTGATGATAAATCTGTGAATCCATTACCACCTAAACTTAAATTGATGTTTATTATTACTAATAATAACCTGAAGGGGTTGTGGATTTCTTCTACTAATCGACTCTTCCTTCACAACCTCCAGATGATTTAATCGAAAATATTGACAAATTCTTTCGAGGTCCAAAAAAATAAAATAAAAGGAAAATTTCATAACTAAGAGATTATGTTTCACACATTTCCAATTTAAGAGAAGGTTTAAAATTTCAAATTTCAAATATCAGATTTTTTAAATTTTATTTTTAAGTTAAGTAATTAAACATATATTTTACTGTTTAAATATATTAAGATCACAATTCCATATAATTTGATCACAAATTTTTTTTAATTGGTCACAAATCACAAATTCTACATGTCACAAATTATTTTACAGTCACAATTCAAAAATTTATAAGTCACAATTTGTTCATCGATCACAAATAAAAAATTGAAACGTCACAAATTATTTTCAATTCAAAAATTTTATAAATCACAATTTGTTTATTGGACACAAATAAACAAAATTCTACGTCACAACTTATTCATCGGTCACAAATCACAAATATTATAAGTCACAACTTAAAAGACAAATACAAATTGTCAAATAATCGATCGCAAATAAGCAATTTTTTAAATCACACATTATTTCTTGGTCACAATTTATATTTTTCATTAATTACATATTGTTTATCGTTCACAAATTAATGAATTTAATACTCACAAACGACCAAATAATCTGTGATCACCACCAACGCTTGTGACCATCACCTCACCTCTACCACCAAAAATAGACAATCGAACCCTGTCGCCGGAACCACCATCACCACCTCTCGGCAGCAAACTATCATCTAAAAATATCGGCATTACCAAGACCACCACTACCCACCCACAACCACCGCACCACCACCACCAATAGAAACGCACCAGCAATGCCATTGCCATAACCACCGTCATCACCGCCCAAAAATAATCAAAATTGTCACCCAACCAACAACAAAACCACATCCACATCCACCACCATCAACAAAGATCCACCACCATATCCAACATAACCTCCGTTACCCTTGGATCCAACAAAGCCATCACTCCCGAACACCACCACCACAACTAAAAACACACCCAAAACCCGCATTAGATCCTGGAGGGCAAATCCTAGCCACGCACGCATTAGATCTCGATCACAACGTGCGACGGGGCTAAATCGACAAAGGAGTAAGAGGCAAGAGTTAGCCCACTGAAATAGTGGTGGTCTCACCGTGGCGTCACATCAATTCTCACTGGTTTCACACTGGAAGTGACACCACTCATAGCACACCTTGCTTGCATCATCGTACAATGACCGAGTGGCTCGTCACGTTGCTCTATACGCGACATCATCGTTGTCTCTCCGACCACACTCATTGTCGTCTCTTAGTTGTCGTGTAGAGAAAGAAGGAGGAGATTGTGAGAGAGAACGAGGTGGGAGAGTGCGGGTGACTGTGGTTATACGAGAGAGAGAGAGAGAGAGAGAGAGGAAAATAATTAAGGTTCGATAGTTGGTTGGATATGGAAAATCATTTTTACAATAATATTATTAATATTTACAATTTTAATTATATTTGAGTTTTGAAAGAAAAACTCTTAAATTTGAATTGAGATCTTGAAAACACGTAATTATATAATTTCCACTAAAATAAAATAAGGAGGTCCACTGTTCCAATTCCAATTTCAACTCATGTTTAACAATAATTAAGCTCATGTTCGACAATTATTATTGAGTAAAATGAAGTTTTGAATAGTGATTTTTTAAAAATATATGATTAAAAAATAAGGAAAAATTTTGAGTTCATGAGTAAGATATTTTATTTGTGTAAATCTATACTTGAAAATAAATAGGTAGAATTTTTTAATAATTGTCAAATCAGGGACTTAAATCGTGGTACAACTATTGATTACATTTAAAGGATTTGACTACTAATTTGGTATTTTTCATCTACTGAAATTACCAAAATCTTCAGGCTTACTATTAACTAATGAGTGGATAGAGATTAATGAAACCTCAAATTTCTTGAATTTTGACTAAATATTAATTTCTCACCTAAAATTCAATATAAAGAACTGGCATCGGCTGGAGAGAGTCAACGCAAATAGGAGCCGTGACTCTGCTTGACCGTCGAAGAAAAGCACAGCACATTACTGTGCTGTACGGATGTTAATTATCAGTACGGCAACTTAAAAAATTTAGCTCTTGTTTCCTTATTATATTGAGAATTTTAAAAAAAAAAAAAAGTATTTTAGAATATATATTTTTTAAATAATTTGTTGTTATAAAAAGAGAGAAGTTTGAATTTACATATAATATTATTTTATAGAAAAATATGTAATTTATAATATAATAAAAAAAGAGAGAAAAATAAATTATAATTTTAATAAATGCCAAACAGGACTTACAGTACTTTGATTTCGTCACTCTACTGTCGAACCCCTTATTTAAACCCTGGTTTATTTTATTTTATTTTTACTGCCACGTGTCCACAGTGACGGCTAAGCAGCTCCTTCTTCCTTACCGGCCACCGCTCTATTTATTTAGCTCTCACCCTGCCCATCCTCCTCACTCTCATCATTCATTCATCCTCTCCCACCGTTTACTCTCACTTTTCGTAATCTCTCATCCCTGAAGCTATTTACCATCGTTTCATGAACTAATTATCTCTTTTCTTTGCAAATAAATTGGGTTTTATTTGCCGATTCGTGTTTGGTTTGGGAAGAAATACAAGGGAAGTTTCAAAAATGGCGATGGAACAATCATGGGCGCCGTTCCGTCCAACACTTTCCGATTCTTGGTTTTGCGACATCTTTTCTAGTACTGAAACAGAAGCTCTAACAAAAGCTTTGCAGAAATCGTTCAAAAATCCAGCAATTGATGATAACTCTAGTCATGATTTTTCAACGGACATAGTTGAATCTTTTCTGCTTAGTCCGGTATTAACGCCGGTACAGACACCCACGGCGGCTGGAGGTTTAGGAAGTGGAGTTCCGGTTGCGAAACGCCGTGTTGAGGCGCCGGTCGGGAAGATCAAAAAGAAGAAGTCGCGTGTCTCGAAGCGGGCGGCGACGACGACGTTTATCACGGCGGATGCCGTGAATTTCAGGCAGATGGTGCAGCAGGTGACGGGGTTGACACTCGGAGATTTGAATCCATCGGCGCAAGGGCTGAAACCGCAGCCGCAGCCTCAAAGAGCTCTGAATGACATGCAGGATGGCGGATGCTTGCCAACCCTTGACACCTCAGCTTTTATGTTGGACCAAGTGGGGTCCACTTCATTTCAGTCTGTTGAGCTACCGGTGGCCAATGTTCCGCCGTCTCCGTCCGGTGCTGGTGGCTTTGAATTCCCATTTGAATTTGACTCCTTTTTCAGCTTCCCTACTCTTGAGTCTTGGAAAGGTGTGTAAACTGAGATTTTTCTTTTCAAATCCTGGTTCACACATTGCAGGGGAGGGGAGGGGGTAAAAGGGGGAATCTGTATTTTTTCTTTTCCTCTAGTGTAAAACATCTATATTATACTAAGCTCATTATAATAAACCTTATAATATCGAGCATCACTGACGTTTAATACAACCAAATATGGAATATTTTCAGCTAACCAATAATAGCTCGACACCGCAATAAATACAACATTCAGTTTAATCGTCTGTATTATACTAAACTCCTTATAATAAAGTAATATTATTCAGCACCATTGGTTCTAAATATCAATTTAGGTGATAATTACATATCATTAAATGCTAAATTAATTTGATTCATGTCATATGATTTATTTAAATGGAAATTAAGTGTAGTCATGTCATTGATACTTCAGCAACACTGATTAGACAGCATTATTTTTTTAAATAAGGGATTGCACATTCAGCACGGTGAGTCAATTGAAGAAGCAATTTTTCGTCATCAAGTCCTGTGGAAGCCCTTTAAGAGTTATGCTACTCAAACAGAGTCATTGACGAGGATTTAAAAATAAGAAAACACATGTTGCAATATCATCCGACATTTAGGAAACAAAAAAAACAATAATAAAGTCACACTTTTTCGAGAATTTTAGAACACTGCGTTTAATACAACCAAATATGGAATATTTTCAGCTAACCAATAATAGCTCGACACCGCAATAAAAACAACATTCAGTTTAATCGTCTGTATTATACTAAACTCCTTATAATAAAGTAATATTATTCAGCACCATTGGTTCTAAATATCAATTTAGGTGATAATTACATATCATTAAATGCTAAATTAATTTGATTCATGTCATGTGATTTATTTAAATGGAAATTAAGTGTAGTCATGTCATTGATACTTCAGCAACACTGATTAGACGGCATTATTTTTTTAAATAAGGGATTGCACATTGAGCACGGTGAGTCAATTGAAGAAGCAATTTTTTGTCATCAAGTCCTGTGGAAGCCCTTTAAGAGTTATGCTACTCAAACAGAGTCATTGACGAGGATTTAAAAATAAGAAAACACATGTTGCAATATCATCCGACATTTAGGAAAAAAAAACAATAATAAAGTCACACTTCTGCAGTGAAAAACGTATATATTGGTTTGCAATGTTTTACACTTAGGTCACCAAACATATTTTCCCTTGAACTTAAAATTTTGTTTCAACTAAGTTACTCTATCTTTGGATATAAAGAAAGTGGCTTAACAGTAAGAAAACTATGAGCATGATGATCACGCGTACAAGGAAAAAAAATAAAGGAAAGTTTGGTGAATAAATTGAAACAGCATAAGTCGGTGACTGGAAAATGTTTTTAACCCTGAAGATATAATTCCTTTTTATTTTGCAACATTATAGCGAGAAAAATATAAGAAATATTATAGTTTACTTGAAACAATTCAAGTCAAGTCTAAGGGCCGTTTAATAGGACTTTTGTTTATACTTTTTGTAGAAGAGTTTCCTAAAAAAATTACTTTACAGTTCTTATGATTTGGGTCATCACATTTCTACCATCCATTAATAGAATTTGAACTAGATTCTATTGAATATTTAATCCCGAAGAACATGAATAAAAAAAAGGAAAATCTTTAACCTGAGACCCAAAAAAATAAAAAATATTAATAGCGTGTAAAAGCATAATATCTACAGTGCATCGTATGAATTTTTTGAATTCCCAACTTTGGTCAACAAATTTTTTGTTTTTTTATTTTCTTCCAACTTGATGAGTGGGATCAAGATGTAGTCAATATAATCTAAAAATAAGAACCTACTTCAAGAATACAGGACTTTTTACTACTAGAGATCAAGAAAACTTATTATGAAAAATCTATCCTCTTTATATAGATTTGAATAAGAGTTTTTTTTTTCATTGTAAAAAGACTTAGGTCCTAATTGATTTGTGTTTCAATTTTTAGTTTTGAGTTTTAAATTCATTTTCAGTTTTCGGTTTTAATTGTTATTTTAAGAATTCAGAAAATGCTTTTGATTCTTTATTTTGAAAAAATGCTTCTCAAAACAAAATGGAAAAACACATTTAGTTTTAAAATTATTTTATAATATTTTATTGAATGAATTTGATTATTCAATAAAATAGAGCAATTTTATGTTAATATATGTTGGAAATTGGTCTTTAAGATTGAAATTTTTTGTTAAGTGTCAAAACCAAAAATTTGGAAAAATGATTTTCGTATCAATTTCGTCCAAATATTTAGACTTGATTCGCTGGTAAAATTACAAATGTAAATAGATCAACTTTTTCTAGCCTGATGCTGGACTGTCGCTCGAGCGAGGCAATGGCGATAGGCTAGCGATAGTAAATGGTACGACCTTTGACAAGAGTTGCTTAGTTTGTGGCGCATCACTTCATTCATAACCCCTCATCCTCTATATATAGGACCCATTTGACATCCATTAGGCATCTCATACCATATTTACATTGAGAATTGAATAAAAACTCTTACAAATCATTTCCAAATTCATTCAAAATCGTTTTCTTCTTTGTAAAGAGAAACTTCATCGAAAGTTCGTCGTAACTTGTGGTTTGAAGTGCTTCTACAACAAGTTGAATCCGTTGTATCTAGGGGAGACAAGCGTCGTGAACCGTGAGCACCGCTGCTTGGCAATTTTGTCTTAAGGAAAGCGTGAGAATTACTTGTCTCGGATTGTTCTTCTTCTTCCCTTATTGGTTTTAATTTTTGGTTTTCATTTGTAGTTTACATACTACATTTCCAACCCATATATTATAGTATTTTTTGTTTGTTCGATATACAACAACCCTTTCACCCGCGCTTAAATTTAGCCTGCGTCGCTAACAATCTTTTGACTAAATCTGTGTTTGTGGTTGTTGTTATTTTTTCTCTCATCTTTTGGAATACACATTCGTGTAATATTCCCTTCTTTTGATTTATTTGCGTTGAACTTCTGTTTGTGAAATAGAAATGGCCACAATTAAGGCTACTTCGAGTCTAAATGGTTCAAACAATGTAGTTCCATCATTGGCTATACCACTTCAAAATACTGCAATCTTGCATTGGGAAAAACCTGAAAGGTTTGGAGGTGTGCACTTCAAGAGGTGGCAATAAAAAGAATTGTTCTATCTTACCACTATAAACTCGTCAAATTTTATGAATGAAACTACATTGACAGTACAAGAAGGAGACAAAAATCGTGAATCGATTATTGCTTTGGATGCAAGAAGCACTTGGACTTTCTGTATAGAATTTATATCCTAAACGGATTGGACAACACAGTATATAGAGTGTATAATTCGAAGAACTCGACCAAGGACCTGTGAGATTCTTTGGAGAAGAAATACAAGATTGAGGATGCCGGAACTAAGAAGTTCATAGTGGACAAATTTTTGGACTACAAGATGGTGGATTCCAAAACGATGATTAGTCAAGTGTAAGAACTTCAACTTCTACTACATGACATTCATGTTGAAAAGATGGAATTGAGTTAATCTTTCCAAGTTGCTGCCATCATCGAAAAGTTATCTCCTACGTGGATAGACTTCAAGAACTACCTCAAGGATAAATGCAAGAAAATGTACTTGGAAGAATTGATTGTCCACTTGAGGATCAAAGAAGACAATAGGAAATCTGAAAGAAGGCCTATTGTTCAACTTGGAGCAAACTTTGTTGAAATCAACTCAAAGGTTGTCAACAAGAAGCAAAAGTTCTCCGGTGATGCACCGCAAAGAGACAATTCCAAGAAGGCTAAAAAGTTCAAAGGGAATTACTACAATTGTGGAAAGGCTGAACATCGCTCAAGCGAATGTCGAAAATCAAAGAAAAATGCACATGCCAACATAGTTGAAAAAGACATTCTTTCTGAAGGGATGCTATGTAACGACCTGGGTCCCCTTAACGGGCTGTCCCGGTCGTTAGATCGACGACGTATTGTCTTCGCTGTACCAACATGAATCTTTTCAGCATACTTTGTCCTCACTCGCACACTTCCCAAGAAAATTTCCCAGGGGGTCACCCATCATGGAATTGCTCCAAGCCAAGCACGCTTAACTATGGAGTTTCCAACGATGGAATTTCGGAAAAGAAGGTGCACCTTGTTGGTATGAGTAGTACCTATCAAATCTCTTAAACTTTCGTGGTTCGGAGTATTACAATCAACCCCCGTTAGAGTCGCAACGTCCTCATCGCGCTTGATCCATCTGAGGATCCGTTGCCAGGCGTTGGGATCCTAGAGGTGGCATAACACTTAGTTCCCGATTTCTGACTGGCAAACGGGCTCTGATACTAGGCTGTAACTTATTTATAAGCCCAACACTTTAAGACATTAAGTTTAAGTAAATTTGATTGCAAAGATTTAATGAATAACTGAGTTACCCTAATGGTCATCTGCATGGTATTTTATATTGGCAACCCAAGTTCAAATCATCATGCAAATGTTTTTTTATAAAGTATTGTATAAAATTATTTTTTCGCACTTAACATAAAAAAAGGGGGTGACACATTTCAAAAAGTTAGTTGAAAAGTCAAGGTAATTAACCTCATAAATTGGTAGGTTTTATGGCATATTTATTCCACAAACACACACACGTATAACATGGAATAAAACTTACCATTAACCATCATTAACCCATTTTAAATTCATTTTAATTGGAGAATAGTGCCAACAGTTTCCTACACATGCTTAACCCCTCACTTT
>CAIGRO010142238.1:0-14057 GCA_903798355.1 Fraxinus baroniana | reverse complement strand
CGCCCGTCTCTGTATGTCGGAAAGAATGGAGCCTCAAAATCTTGGGTAGCAGCTTGAAAATTATTGCCTCAGATGGAATGGACTTTTCGCCTTTAGTAAACCAAGATTAAGGAACCTTTTGACAAAAATTCAAATAAGGCCCCCAATTTCTTTGCTTCATGTCATCTTCAAGAGTTGAAAACACAAAATAGGATGGAAATCAAACAAGTTTTAGTGGCCGAAGGAAAGCTATACTTGCTTAATCATCAACTTTAAAAAGAATTCTTATTATATTATGAAGAGAAGAGAAGCAATATATACTTTAAATTATTATTCACAAGTAAGACTAAAATTGAAAATTACATCTTCCACATTATATTCATCAAGAAATGAAAAATAAATTATTCCGTGAAACGAAATTAATAGGAGTACTACGAACAAACTTTATTGTACGTCTCTTTCTCTAAACCAATCATTGACTTTGCAACTTGTCGTGACGATGTAATTAAATGAGAAATGAAAAATCCCATGAAGTATAATGTAATTTTAAAAATATAAAAAAGGGGATTTGTTTTCTTCACTTATAGAAAGAAGATAATGGATCTTAAACTATAAGTATCCTAATTTTTTTTTATTGTTTATTTTTCGTATTTGAGGACTTTGCCTTCAATACAAAGTCAGCCATTTTCAACTATTTCCATCTAAAATAGGTATTGAATTTATTGAAGATATGTTTTTTGGATTTCGTTCAGGTTCAAATAAAAAATAAATAAACATAAAAGAGGAGATTTAAACAGAAAAGAAAAAACCTCCTTCTCCTTCCCCTTCCGTAATGTCAACATCCCACCATCAAATTCTCTAAAAATAAATGCATATAAATTAAAATATTCAGGCAAATTTGAAGATTAATATAAATCTCAGTGTAATAAAAATAATATTCTATAATCATTTGATCGTGTGCTTTTACAATATTAATTAATATGTATCTGCGAACATGTCATATGTCTAGGCTACCCGACAGTATCTCTTATGTTTGAATTGACTATTATAATTAAAAGGTGGAAAGCACCATTGGAATATTAGTCAATCCAAAAGGCAAATTAAATTTCTTTAGCAGTCAGTACTCTAAAAGATAAATAGAGTGGTTCTTGTTTCTGGTTCATGTATGAGGACAGAAATTGGCCAGCTTTTTCTTGAGAAGAATCAAAAGGAACAATATGTTCATACTGATATGTGGTGATTAATCCTTTTGTTGAACTATCTCGTCTAACAAACTTATTTATTTTAGTTATGTCGTCAACATTCTAGATGTAAATTTAAAATAAGTGGTAATTAGAATCATGATTTTTTTCAAACATAAGAATTTCCAAAGAACCTTCCAGTAAATTAAAAAAAAAATGATTTCTTGTTCCCTCTGCAATTTCTACCTTGTATCAAAAGAAATCAAGACTCTCGTGGTCAAATAAATGTCCAAGAATCTTTCCCTTTCCATATGCCAACAAATGCAATTGATCCCATTTTCTCTTCCTTTATAAGAGAAAGCCTAACTCGATTTGTCTTGCCTTTTGACCATAGAATTTAGAAGTTTTTTCGTTTCATAGTGCTAAGCCTTTTCTTTTTACCTAATCCATTAATGTTGTTTTACTTATGCTCGAGAGTATCTAGAAGGGATTGACCTTAAATAGTGAAGTTTGTGAGACCAAAAAGATTAAACGACCTAAATTATTGGTGGGGTTGATGAAGAAACATGAATATACAAATCAAATTAAGTTGTATGCAGTGATTGTCACATACTAGTTTTATCATCAACAATTCTCTACTTGGACCAAAAAGGAGACGAACAGTTTCATGATATTGTTGTGTTCCATACTATCGAGCCATTTAGCATTAACATGGATATTCATTAGAGCCTTGTATCCATAGCACAGACACAGACACACATACACACGGCTCTAGCGAAGATCAATCAATCGTCGATGACAAAAAGTCAAAATGTATTTTTGAAATTGTTAAAAGTTACTGAAGTGTCCACGTTTGTAAGCATATTCTTGTAACTTGCAAGCCTGGGATATTTAGTATCTTTTTCCTAGTTTGGGCGATGTTTATATTCACGGACATATATCAACATTCCCATACATAAAAAGAAATTAAATATAAGAAATATAATGAAGAATGGCACATGATTTGCATCCCATTTCCCAGGCATTTATAAGTGTTGGTTGCTTTCACCAAAAGAAAAAGAAAAATTCTCCAATTCGTCTGCATCGAAGATTCGCATAATCTTACCAAAAAGGCAAATTAAGTTAAGTAGCTTATTTTTAATTAATTATTATAATATTTTAATTTAATTTGAACGAGTCAAGGTACGTAGTTGCCATATAACTAAATATTATTTGGCATCGGTATCTATTTTTTGGAAGGTCTGAAATCCTTTCCGTAGCCAATTAGCCTAAAACAATCTTTTTGTTATCGAGTGTAGCAAGCATTTAAAACTCATCATAATGGTCTCACTTTTACATTATATTGAGGTCCACTAGTCTTCAAGAATCAAAAAAAGAATGAAAGATACAACAAGGGAGGGAAAAATAATTACATGTGGTCTGCACATGCAAAAACATGTGCAAAATTGAATGAATTAATTCTAGTTGTTGATTATGTTCCAAAAACAAAACAAAAAAAAAATGCAAATTAATTTCTTATATTGAATTCAATTTCACTCTCTTTCAGACTTTATTAGGTTACAGCCATCACTTTTTTTTTTTCTTGAAAATATATATAGATTGAGAGATTTAAATTGTCGTTATAATCGTCTCTCTCTATTACATATGTAAATAGACGTTGCGTTAAGATAATATTATAAAGCAAACACAAAAATAAAATTATTGTGAAGGGCAGTTGTGTTTAGTGGTGGAACATCAATAACTAACCAATACAGTTACATATTCCATACAAAAAATGCATGCATATAATTGCCACCTTAATGTGTTTAATTGCGGCGTTTAAAGAAAGAAACACGACTATTTGGCCCACTATATATATGAAGATAAATATTGCTATTTTCCCTTTTAAATGACTCAAGATCTTGGTGATTAATTTGTATGTTAAGGAAGGTAAGATCGTAAAAGATTCGATATTATTAAAGAACGAAAATTCTTTATTATCAACCATCATTTTCATTCTTCTTTTTTTGTGAAGGTCCCTGAAAGCACTGGTGATTAATTCTTTAGGCCGTGTGGACCGCTTCTAAAAACCCAATTTGAATGGCACGAAGCAACTTTTCTATTTATGTCCCAATTAAGGGGCTGCAATATATCTTATATTGTTTCATCGAACAATATGCCACATAGGCACAAATTGTATGATTGAGAGATTAAGGGCACGTCCCGTACATGATTAAAATATAATATTAATAAACAGTTACAAATGAAAGGAGCAGGCAGAGACGAGGGGTCATCTTTTTCGCAGAGGTAAAATGCTTTCCGAAATACACGTCTAGTCTTGGGCTCATAAGATACAAATGTCACGTGTTTGGTGGGAGGAAAGCCGGACACGGTGTTGCATTGTTCTATTGAATTGTCATGTGTGATGGTAATTGTCGTCCAGGTTGATGAATTGAAGAAGAACATGTATGGAAAATGTTCATAAACATGTTGAATTATAAATAGATAAAAATGAGAGATGGAAAGTACTTATAGATCACTCGATTAATGTGAATAAATTGTTACTTGAATATTTTATAAGCATGTAAATTTTATTCATAAGACGATGTAGCAAAAATTGAGATGTTAAGATGGATATGTAAGTGGTCGAATACGATAAGAAAATGATAATACATATCTCAATTATAGATGGCTCCGATTGAAGATGGATGAGGAAAATAAATGACTTAATTAGTTGTAATATCTTTTGCTTTAACACGAACAACTTTTGTTCATAAGATTAATTCAATGTCAATCCTTCAAGTTCAAGGGAGGATCTCTAGTTGTTTTATGTCTTTCACTAAATCTAACAATTGATCTCAAATTTATTGTTAACAAAGATTAATGTGTCGTTTATTTTACCATGGTCTTTGGAGTTGACTTTTATTATTATTATTATTTATAGAAAAAGAAAGTATAAAAAAATAATGGACCAACCCCACTATAGTGGAGACACTAATTTGACTATCCTTGTAAGTGTGCTCTCCGAATATAATTCTAATTCTTATTGGTTCTTAATCTAAGCCCACCCTCCAATTATATGTTACCTTTTGGATTTCAGACCCCACACCTCCATTATATGTCCCTATACCTTATACCTATACATAAGGGAGATCATTTATATTTGTCATGTCATGTGTCATGCTAATATGAATACATTGTTTTTTAGCCTGTTTGGTCGGCATTTTTTTTGAAAAAATATAGTGAATTTTGAAAGAACGTATTGTTAAAAAGTACTAAATAATTTTAGATTTACGTGTAAAATATTTCATTTTATAAATGTATGATTAAAAATAAATATTTACAAAAAAGAATGAGAAACCAACAATGACTTAGCCCATGTTCCTTACATATTAAAATTTTCATTTTTATTCTTCTACTCATTTTCGATAACACATTTTTTAATAAAATAATATTTTACATCACATCAATAACTTTTTTTTTAATTACACATTTTCCATCATTCTGCTATTCTAAAATA
The DNA here is from genome assembly GCA_903798355.1 of Fraxinus baroniana. Taxonomy (NCBI): domain Eukaryota; kingdom Viridiplantae; phylum Streptophyta; class Magnoliopsida; order Lamiales; family Oleaceae; genus Fraxinus; species Fraxinus baroniana. The sequence goes on along the minus strand of CAIGRO010142238.1, from coordinate 9,398 downwards.
CATCCCTCCAAAATAATATGTTCAAACACACACTTAATGTCATTCCCCAGTGCCCTTCCCACAAATATACCACTTGGTCTTCTAATACATGTCTAGGGTGGACCTGCTCACCCCTCTCCTACTCCTCAACCCCAACCAAATTTTCTTTGTTACAAATTCTATTTAAATCCCATTTTCTCTTCTCCCCTCTCCCCCCAAAACTCACTTACTCTTCTCTCAAAATTCTCTAGATAGGAACCAAAATAAGCACTTATTTTCTGCTTATTTACTCCTGTATTATTACAACGTTGACATAAACAAACTCAAGATTATGGCTTCTTCTAATGCATACACAAACTCAAATGTTTACACTAAATTGGCAAGAAGAGAGAGGATTCACTGTGCTTTGGACTCTCCTTCTGTGCTTACTTTCCCAAAACAACCCTTTCACACAGATGTAATTACAACGCCGAAGAAGACAACAACCCGGCCGCCGCTGGAGCCGCAGTGGAATATATTACAGAAAGCGGCGGCGAAGGCTTTAGACGCGGTGGAAGCTGCCTTGGTGTCACGCGAGCTACAGCATCCACTTCCTAAGACTGCTGACCCGCGTGTTCAAATCGCCGGAAATTTTGCTCCGGTGGATGAACACCCGGTTAAACATGAACTTACCGTCACTGGAAAAATCCCGGAATGCATAAATGGAGTTTATGTGCGAAACGGTGCCAACCCTTTACATGAGCCAGTCGCCGGCCACCACCTTTTCGACGGCGACGGCATGATCCATGCAGTGACCATTGACGGTAGCAACTCAGCGAGTTACGCTTGCCGATTTACAGAAACACAAAGGCTGACTCAAGAACGTGAATTAGGCCGGCCAGTGTTCCCAAAAGCCATCGGAGAACTCCACGGCCACTCCGGCATCGGGCGGCTTCTTCTCTTCTACGCTCGAGGCCTATTCGGGCTAGTTGATCATAGCCACGGCACAGGAGTAGCTAACGCCGGTTTGGTTTACTTCAATAAGAGACTCTTAGCCATGTCTGAAGATGATCTTCCCTATCAAGTGCGTATCAAATCCTCCGGCGATCTCGAAACAATAGGCCGATATGATTTTGATCGCCAATTGAAAAGCACCATGATCGCACACCCCAAGATTGATCCCATCTCCGGCGAGCTCTTCGCTTTAAGCTACGACATCGTTCAAAAACCATATCTCAAGTACTTCAAGTTCTCCACCGATGGAAAGAAGTCACCGGACGTTGAAATTCCGTTGGATGTTCCGACCATGATGCATGATTTTGCGATCACTGAGAATTACGTTGTAATTCCCGATCAGCAAGTGGTGTTCAAGCTTCAAGAAATGATCAAAGGTGGATCCCCCGTGATTTACGACAAGAACAAGAAATCAAGGTTTGGGATTTTATTAAAGAATGCTAAAGACGCTAAGGATATTACATGGGTGGATTGCCCAGAAACCTTTTGTTTTCACTTATGGAATGCTTGGGAGGAGCCGGAGAATGACGAAATCGTCGTCATTGGTTCTTGCATGACTCCACCGGACTCAATCTTTAACGAATGCGACGAAAATTTGAAGAGTGTTTTGTCGGAAATCCGCCTAAATTTGAAGACTGGTGAATCGAAAAGACTGCCTATCATTCAATCCTCGGAACAGATTAACCTAGAAGCCGGTATGGTGAACCGGAACCGGCTTGGTCGGAAAACCAAGTACGCATATCTAGCAATTGCGGAACCATGGCCTAAAGTTTCGGGATTCGCCAAAGTCGACCTCTCGACCGGAGAAGTTCAAAAATTCATCTATGGTGACTGTCAATACGGAGGCGAACCGTTCTTCGTACCAAGGGATTTGACTTCTGACAGTGACAGTGAAGACGACGGGTATATTCTTGCATTCGTGCACAACGAAAAGACATGGAAATCTGAGCTGCAGATCATAAATGCTATGACTTTACAATCTGAAACCTCTGTAAAGCTTCCATCAAGAGTCCCATATGGGTTCCATGGGACATTCGTAAGTTCAAAAGACTTAGAAAATCAAGTGTAGTACATATTTTTATGTGTATATATATATATGGAGGAGGGATGGGCCAGAGGGATGGTAGATTTAGGGAATCGTCCCCGGGTTCTTCTTTCAACAAGCGTTTTGATCTTTTTTTCTACCTTCTTTGCCAAGCTTGCAGCTTTGATGTATTTAGAATCAATGGAGCTCAGCTGGTTTCTGTTTCTTTTTGTTTTTTCCCCTTTACGCCATAACTATGCTTTGAGTGTCCATCTCCAATAGTATTTTATAATTTGTCAGATTTCATTTCAGTAATATATTACAAAGTGAATCATGAGTTGTTTTTATAATGTTTCTTTTTCAAAATTATACGGAAAAATAATTAATTTTAAGTTCAACCACTAATATTTCTTTAAATTTGGCAAAGAACCTTTCAAATCAATATATTCATGTTGTTAACAATATGGTTCGAAGTGTAGATGCACCTTTCAAATCAATCCAATAATGTTGCTAATAATTATAAAAAATATGGTCCAAATACATCTTCTTAGGTAGGTCTAGTGATAGTAGTCATTTTTTAACCACAAAATTCATTAAGTTTATCGAAATCAAACAAAGGCTTTTATTATATATATGTGCTTAAAAAATAGAATAAGGTACACCTGATTTGTTCACGATACAGTACTCAAAAGTGTTTAGTTCTGTATCAAACCCGTCTCCGCTTGAACGTCAAGGACTAGTCAATTTGTTGTCAATCCAAATAACATCATGTTCAGATTAAAAGGCCTGAATACAGATCCACGTGTTACAATCGAATGAGTCCTTTTCTAGTCAAAGCTGAATTAAGAAATTTACTATTTTCTTTCTTTTTTTATCCATCTGAAATTGATGTTGATTTTCAATTTTTATTTTCCTTTTTAAGTAAATTTGTATACAATTTTCATTAAAAAAAAAAAAAAAGTCAAATCATTGAAACTGGACCGCTTTTACCTTTATAAATAACCTTTATAAATTATATATGACATTGAGATAAAATCAAATAAAAATTGTGAGTGAGGTCGCTTATTCCGTGAGAAAGGTGGCAGATTCAATTATCTGACTAGAAGTTGAAATTCTTCACATTTTAAGAAAAGATGTGTTGAGCTGACACCAATAATGCTGTGGAATTTCTTGAAATTGGTAAGTAAAAAAAAAATAAAAAAAAAAGATTGTCACTTTTTCAAGACCTATTAGGACACACTTAAAATAATGCAAAATGATATGAAGGTTTGTCAAAATTGTACAATGTATCTTGAATTTCTTGCATTTTAGGTATCAAGTTATCATTATGAAACTCCTTTCAATTATTGACTAGGAAAAATGGTTGGTGGTGATACGAAATTCTTCATAATTGTCATTTTTAGTTTGTTGAACACGAAATGTAAACTGATACGTATATTTATTGTTTTTAGTAGTTAAGTAGGATTTTATTATTTGTACAGAAAAAATAGCCACAAGAAGTGACCGAAATGATGTGGGAGGAAAAGATTAGATGAAAAAGCTAACGTATATATGTTTTGATGTACATATAGCATTGTCTTATCATCTTGATGTTTAATAAAACAAATGAATCCTATATCTGTACATAAAAATATGCTAAAGACACGAGCGTTAGAAAATATATATGTTTCTTCTAGCAAACAATTTGATCCTTTAAAAATATATGGTTTCCCCTCCGGAATAATTATTTTTCTTCACTTTTCAAAGTTAATTTATTCGTCAAAATTTATATAGTTGTCAGAGAATGCAACTTATAAGTCAGAAGAATGATTTTTCGTCTATTAATAAGTTGATAATGTTTAATTAAAAAAAAAAAAAANCCATGTATAATGATTTTAATTTGCCGGAGATTGAATTCAAGCCACAACTTTATTCTGTAAATAGTGACACTTAAAAGTGAGGTGAGATAGATCTGGTTATTCAAAAAGGCTTGCTTGACCATATTGTAGTTGTCACTTATTTCTAAAGTATAACCTTTTTCTTCCGATGTAACGTGCGTGTAGAAAAGGTTTTATTTTTTTAGATAGACATAAATGTCAATTTTCACAACTCCATTTTTCTATTATGTTTATCTTTCTCTTCAAATAAAAACATTTTCAATTATAAGTTTCTGTGAACCCAATAAAATTTCTCAAGGAAAGTGTATTGAAAATCGAGACATGAAGTTCACGTGAATAGCCTGGACCGCTAACATGGATTAAAACAGAAATCCTAAAATTATGTGCTCTAGTTAAGTATTAATGTAGTAATTAGTATGCATCCCACGTCACATGTTGATGTTGTGGCACCCTCAAATGATACTGAAATACCCGAATTAGTAGGAGACTCATATTTAATAGGAAAAATTAAAAATGTGTCATGTGGTTTGTCACACCCCATAGAATTCGGAAACATTAGAAGATGGTCAATAGGTCAGGTCGTGTTCACATTAGTGTGCACAGTTAATAATAATTTAAATCAAATACTTCGATTATTTAGGTGAATGAAAGCTACTTCTCCAGCTAATAATGTTGGGATTTTGACTCAAAGGTTAAAAGGACTCCAAAAGAGTAAAAATTGGTGGGTATGGTAAGTTTAGGATATTGATTCATACAATAGTTGACGGATTTGTAGGAGTGATTGTACAATTTTCATATAGTGAAAGTTAAGACTATTCATAATTTTTCTTCTTATTTCACAATCTTATTTATTATTTGTTACTTTATTATTTAATTGAATAAACTTAAAAATGGTGAATTAAAAACGTAGTACACAGACATATTCTACGTTGAAGATTATTATTATCTACAAAAACCTAAGCAGTTAAAATAATTCAAATGGTAATATTAATATTTTGTCGATGCCGTGGTGGTCAAATGTTAGTTTATTGCCAATAAATAGTATTACTTATTTTAATTAGTTCAGATGATGTGTACTATGCAATGCTTAATCAGGTTAGAATTTGATCACTTCATTAGGATGTAACAATGAGGTTTATGACACATTATTTTTGTATCTATTGAGTTAAACATTAAAGGTTGAACCCCGCCCCTCCCCTCCCCGCCCCTCCCCCAGAGCGTCGTAAAGGAGGTAAATCACGGGATGTACCTCAGCATGTCAGGGTACAAGAGTTGCCGTATTGGTGCCCACAAAGAGTCCAATTCCAAACCTTATTAGAGGTAGGAATCGAACCCTAACACTGCGACTGTCAGCTCAGTTGAGACCACCTCACTCATGTCATTTGCACCACTGAGCTATGCCCCGAGGGGCATCAAATTAAATATTAGTGCACATGGAAAGTAGAGCATTCCCGTCGCAAAATATGCCCCCAACTTCTTGTCATTTTATATTATTTGAAAAATTCCATAATATTTTCCAACCAATAAAATATGATAGAATTAAGGCCATGTTTGATTGGCCAATTTCTTCCATGGAAAAATGACTTTTAGCTTGTTTGATGGCCTTTTTTTCCCAATGGAATTCATTTTCTTGCTTTGTCATCACGTGACTGATTTTCTTGATTTTTGGTGAATTGATTTTCCCACCTTTTGGGTGGTTTTTGGTTCTCCATCCTTTTTTTTTTCCTGTGCAATTAGAACAAATTTTAGATACAATGGTAAAAAAATTTATCATTTTTATTGACAATTTTCATGCAAAACAAAGTCAAACGAATGGTATTCAGTATGGTAATATTTTTTTTTTCTTTTGGCAATGGGAACAAATTCTAGACTTAGTGGTAAAAAAAAATTATCATTTTAATAGACAATTTTCATGAAAAATGAAGTTAAACGGATACTAAATTTTCAACAATTTCTAGGTGAAAAATTATATTAATCAAACACAATTAATTATAATTCTCAGTCAAACAAATTCTAGACAATTCAATTTCATGTAATTTATTTTCTTTCTACCCAAATTTCACATTTGCAATCAAACAGATCATAAGTAACTTACAGTATTTTTGTACCCTAAGCTTAACAATGTTGTCACATAGTATTATGCTCAATAGACCAATAATATAAAACTAGAAGAAATGGGTGTAATGAAAAATAGTACAACGTGATATCACACTTCTTACTGCACAAAAAGTGAGTATTTAAAATCTTTTCGATCAATATATTGTGTATTATTTTCATGAATCTCGTCAACAATTATGAGAATTGCTCGCAATCCTTCAGTTACGCCACCGCACCTCGTGTAATAAAATTCCTTCTGATGGGATCACCGTCTAAATTATAACAAATTCATCACCTCTTCGTAATTTACAAGTCAACAACCACCATCTTGTCTTCTGGAAGAAATTGCACACAAAAGTCTAAACTCCTACTGATTTGAAATAAATGGAGCTGTGTACAATTTCAAGAATTAATTTATTTATTTGTCTTTTAATCCCCAAATTGAGGGTGCTTTATATCAACTTAGAGACCTTCTTGTCTATTTGAATCATGGAAGTTCAATGATCCTCAAGTGTCACTTACATATGATGTTTTGAAAGATCAACTTGTTAAAACTAACGACTTATAAATCTTCTTCACCTTTTCGAATCCTCGGAGGTCAGTGATTCTCGAACATCATTTACACGTGACATTTTTGAAGGATCAATGTGTTAAAACGTCATATTAAGTAGGTAGAGAGACATCACATGTAATAATTTAAAAGTTCATATTTAATTGATTTTCTAATCGAACTTCTAATGTGTGTACAATTAATATAAGTAGTTAACAGAGAGACTGAATTGAAGTTTTTTTTGTTGACGGTGGTGTCATATTGAACCACATTTCAAATGAATGGAATTCCATTTCAACGCAGCATTTCGATGAAAAAGTTCAAAATTCAAAATCCAGTGGGGACACATGCTCCCTACTGGCCCCGCTTCCCTGTATTATTTCACTCCTAACAGAACATTCAGCTTGATTTGTTGGTCAAATATTTAATACACAAATTAAATTGAATGGTGAAATATGGGGTTAATTATTCCAATAGTCACTGAACTTTGGTCAAAGTTTTCATTAGGTCACTGAACTTTAAAAACTACGTGGTTAGTTACTAAACTTTCGAAAAATCATCACATTGATCACTGAACTTTAAAAATCACTTCATGATCACTAAACTTTGCAAAACGTTTCCCAGATGGTCACTAAATCCAGTGACTATCGGAAAATTTTTTGTAAAGTTCAGTGACCCCGTAGAAATCTTTTACAAAGTTCAGTGACCAATAGGGTGATTTTTCGAAAGTTCAGTGACTAATCACATAGTTTTTAAAGTTCAGTGATTTGGTGGAAACTTTCGATAAAGTTCGGTGACTATTGAGGTAATTAACCCTGAAATAATGATTTAAGTTATAAAATATTTTTCGAAAAATTGATAAAATAAAGATGAATCAAGTCGACACATGAAAATGATTAATGACAGAATTTTGTAGCAAAAAATATTGTTCATAACCTTGTAGAATTGACATAAGAAATACCGCATAAAAAAGAAACTAGAATTCTTTATTCTAATTTTAGTTAAAGTTATAAAAGTTTTAGGTCAAGGCCAGTAAATTTTACAAAGGGGATTTCACACCAAAATCAAGTTGATCAATATAACCCAATTTACACCTCTAATCATGTCATATGATTTTGTAATTAATTACGTCGGTACATTTTCTTTTGGCAACACTTCACTATTAATGTATATTTTTAGGTGAAATGACCTCCATTATTAATATTTAAAAGAAGATAACAAGTTTATTGTGAAAATAAAGAATTAATTGCGTAGCAAACTGTTTGCGCCCTTCTCAGCCCATTCTTAACTACTGGGCTGTCTTCTACAAAGTTCAATCTGGAAAGTTTGCTTAACTAATGGTTCCTGAAAAATTCCCAGCCAATCCCCCTTTCTCGCCGTCCGATGTTCGTCCTTCTTCCTGTAAATCTGTTCTTCTTTGGTTGACAAGGCCACGGCTGCACCGAGCAAGTGTTAAGACTCTGTATATCATATTACCAAAGTACCCACTACCAAATCTACCCTCAGATAATCCAAATAATGTGTTGATCCTCAAGCAGAGGACCTATGGGTATATATACCCTAGAGATCCTATGGGCAATGGTCTTTTGTGAAAAAATCAATCATGCTAATGTAAATAATTGACATTGTACTATGTGGCAATACACTTTTTGAAAGAAATACAATGGAATGCACATTTAGCATAATTCTAAAAAATATCTTCTTGCAACAAATCGATAGAATCATTTTGATGTTGTCCAAGTATTAAAAACATTAACATCATCCACTTGAGTTTAATCGTGAACCATCACTCTTGTCACGGTTATTTATCTTGTCATCAACCATCTCTTAGTCCTTATTTTATAAAATTCATTTTCAATCATATTAATGAAATCTATAATTTTTATCAACTTTTTAAACACACATTTCATTAATTTTTATCAAAATCTATTAAAAATTTGAATTTTAATTAAACTAAGTAGGGACTTAATAGTTAGTACACGTTATTCTTATTGCAACTCATTTTTTTTTATTACACCATGCACTCAAACTGATTATAGATAATGTTTTACGTGTTGTTCACACCTCAAGATTGTTTGATCCTTTTTGTTGGGAGAAAATTTCTATAATATTGATTTTTTTTGTGGAGAACATATGTTTAAAAAGTAAGAATTTTATTTTGAATATACGTGTAAAATTATTTTATTGATATCATAAGTGGTTAAAAATGATTTCGTAGGAAAATAAATTTTTAGTGATCCCATTTTTATTATTTTGCAATGCAAAAAAATAATATAATATTTGTTTTGTTTTTTTGGACATCATTCCAAAATAAGAAATATTAAATTAATTATTTGCAAGCAAAATTAAGCCCAAAACTCCAGCCACTTTCAAAATGCCTCGACAGTTTCGCTGGATGCTCTGATGCTGTGGACAGTGGTTGATTTTGTTGATGAATTAATTATAGTATTCAAGACAGCTTTGAATGAGAAGAGCACGTGAAGCATAAACACAACCCGATAAAATAACAATAATCGCCAATTCTTCAGCTCAGTATTCTGGAAGAACAAATAAATTACCACGGCCAGAAAGAAGAAACAAGACTAATAGATTGAAGCATCCGGCAGGCCCAAAGGGTTTAGACAAGTTGATGAATTATCAGGCCTAAGAAAAAAAAATTCTTGCAAATTCCCAAAATCTGAAACGGCAGCCCAAACGAAACCCAGAAAACTATTGGGGTCTAATAAAGCTCACAAGTTTATTAAAAGAGAAAAGGGGTACTTACAAAAATACCCTTAAAATTAGAGGTGTTTTGAAAAATACCCTTAAAATCATATGAAAAATTTTTAGGAAATAAAAAATACTGTGTAAAATAAAAAAGTGATACAATGTCACTTTT
>CAIGRO010142211.1:0-12699 GCA_903798355.1 Fraxinus baroniana | reverse complement strand
ACTTCCCCACCTGATTTTTTAATTTAAAACTTTAAACACCGGCTTCCATGTAATTTTCCCTTTTATTAATAGGTTGCTAGGGTTTGAAAAATAACAACACAAAACAATTATATTCTTGCTAGCACAAAAAAACTATACTTCTATCAATCTTGTTCCCAGTGTGAATTTCCATTGGAGGTCGAACAATTGGATGCCTTTGGATTACAAATTACAATTGTACTTGAAAGAATTCATCAAATGTATAATTTTCTGTCACTGTTTCTATTTAAACACAAAGCAAATTTTTGGTGGGAATTGAAATCTGTTTTATTTTTCCCTGTGCATGATTAAGTAAATTCCCAACACCAAGCTCCTTAGTCGTATCAATACTGTCAACCACACTCAATGCATAAGCTACCAAATCTACTTCTCCATACTTCTTTGGAAGTTAGTTTGTCTACAAGGTCTATCACTAATAATAGAATATTGTGGTGTTGCTAGTGGTATAGGAAAAGTATTACTGTCATCAACTCTAAACTAGATTGTTATGAAGTAAACTACTCTAAAACCTATGATTGTTCCCCTTGATCAATTTCCAACTCCACCTGAGTTGAATGATTCTGTTCTTCAGTTTTATCAGAATCCCTACGAGGTTAACCATGAGCCACAACAAGTTCTTCAAATACCACATTTCTACTAACCACCATCTTTCTTGTCTCAGGACACCATAATTTATACCCCTTTCGCACCGATTTATACCAGAGAAAAGTACATGTTCTAAACCTAGGCTCCAACTTCCTATTATCCACGTGAGCATATGTAGGACACCCAAAAACCTTTAAATCAAAATAACAAGAAGGTTTTCCGAACCATACATCTTTTGGTGTCTTGTTCTCAATGACAAGTGAGGGCAAGTATTTGAGTGTGGGAGGTGCTTTAGATGTGAGCCTCCTAAGTAAAAAGAAAGGGGATCGACTTTGAGGAGAATACTTGATAATAAAGAGAGCAAAGTTATAGCTTAAGAATCTAAACTTTCATGACCTTTGGGATGACACATTATGTCATCCATTCGGTTGAGGCCTTTTCTTAAAGATATCAATCAATCATGGGCATTTAATGCTAACATCATTTCGTTTTCCAAAAGTCTAACACATGACTTAGACTTGACCTGATTGGTTGAATATGACAGTGTTGGTGTGAATTATCACATAAGGATTGCATAAAAGATCTCTTACTAAGCCCTTCCAACCTCGCACGTCATGAGGGTTCAATTCTCCATTCGGTCAAATTTCCTCTTGGGCAGAATGACGTGGAGTGCGGGCTCAAGTTTTCGCTTTTCATGTAGTTTCCGAAGCCTTGTCGGATAAGGCGTAACACATTCCTTTCAAACAAAACAACTGACTCATTAGTATCACCTACATTAGCACCCACAAATCATTGATGTCCATGAAGCAACATCTTTCATTGGCATTCGATCAAACACTTTACGTGCACATAATATGTTGCCATACTTTCCATGCATATCAATCAAACCATTATAAACAGATATATGTTCATTTCAAAACCCATTTTGTAAATCATACCATGAACTTCCTTCCCTTTGTTCACATCCAACAAACCAGCACAAGCTTTTAACGCTAATCTATTGTGGAATTATGGAAAGCATAATACAAATATAGTCATACAGATGCAGAGCATAATGCAGATGCATAACAAAAGCTCTGTAGATCAAGCTCTGTGATACTTTCATAATTCGAAGAATATATCAAAAAAATTGGTGGGTCACGTGACTCACCATGCCCCACCCCCATTCCATCCCTGTGTTGAAACATCCTGCGCATAACATTATCAAAGTTTTGCCCAGAACTGTATGATGTACCAACAAAACATATCTAATCATTAACTTGCTCTCTTAACTAATTTTTTACTCTAATCTAAGCATTTTAACATAAATATAAATCTTCACGGTGACACTTCAATTTTCACTTTAAACTATATTTTGTGTGTTTAAAGTTTCCAATAATTTTGAATTAGTTTTGAGATGCAATCTAAAGAAGCATTCCTATAATTATATTACCGATAATATTGAGATGTAATCCTTAATTTGAATTGCTATGTCAGAGATTCATTTGGAATAGGAGTTTTGTTAGCAGAAATTTCTTTCATATCCAAATTAGATATTGTGGGAGACCTAATATACCAATATATAGCCCTCGTTTGACCCCATTATTCCTCACTAAATTATAATTCATTTTTTTTTTCTCTTCTTATTAACCACATATTTTCCAATATAATAATATTACACATAAATCCAAAAACTTTTCCTTCTTATTTTATTACACATTCTCCAAAAAAAATTACTATCTCATTATAATGTGGAATTGTGGGGGCCAAACGGGGGACATAATATACTCATAATAGGGTTAGGGTCTTTCACTAGAAAGGATGTGGCACAACTTGGTAGCACATTTGTTTTGGGTACAAAACTTCACGGGTTCAAATCAAAGTGCTTCGAATCACTGCTATTTGACTCAGACCTGTTCTAAAAAAGTCGAGGTATTTCGAATAGACAGTGAATAAAGAGGAGAGTAGTAAATGAGAACAAACCAAATCCTTTGGCTTGGGGAAAATAAATATCATAATTTAGCACTCCGTTATATTTCAAAAGCCTCTTTACAAGAAAGTTACTTTTATTTTAGCTTTGGAGCTTCAATCCGATTCAGAGAATAATCTCAAGATTTCAATAGGAAACTAAAGTGGGTAGAAAATGCATCAATCTTCTAACTGTGAAATGATACTAGCAAAAACCCCATAGCCTTGGCACATATCAGATAGAAGGCAATACTCATTCTTAGCGTGATACGTCGCCATTAACCCTGCATTTTTATCCAAAAACCATTAATAACAATATTCAAACTTACATGTGTGAAGGCATATTTGTACGTGAATGTGGGTGCAATTCTTACCTTGGTCGGAACTCACATTTAGGGGACAAATCACACTGCTTAACAGTATAACGAGAATATAATGAACCGATAAATTTGTACAAAAATATCAGTTCACATTATCCAAAAACTACTGTTACAAACAAATTGTCACTGCAGTACCAAAGGAAGGTCCAAATAAATAACTGTCGTCAATTAAATCAATAATCAACTTCAAGTTTTCTCCAAAAAACAAGGAAACGGTGTCAACTACAATAAAACATATAAAAACATTCTTATGGTCAACAAAAGATAACTTTGTCTTCCTGGTTTGAAGATTCAATACATCAAACTTGGAAAATAAAACTTCAAAATTTCAAATCCTGAATCCTCCTCGTCCATATTATGTTAACGTCTTCAAGGGAAGAAACAAGAAAATAAATTCTCTTATAAATATAGTAGTACTCGTCCTCTTTAATCTACACAATGACTGGTTGATTCACATACTTTATTTTGCTTTGCTTCTGCACGTCATCATATGTCTCAAAATTGAAATTTAAAAACAGTTGGCTCTAATGTTCAGTAATCATTCAACAGGTGAAAGAAGTAATAGTTATGCGAGCTATAATTATTGAGTCTCTATATGTCCACGGTGAAAGAATTTTTTTCTTATAACTTCTAATATTTGAAATTTTCAGTTCAGTTTCTATATTTATACTTATGCATGATGCATGATAAAGAAAACGGACCTAGAGTTGTCACTTTCATGTTATGTAGCGGTGACTTCCAATTAAACAGAAGATAAAGATCAAATGTACCATCTTTAAAGCTAATGCCACAGCATAGTTGTGCATTCTCACAACCAGCGTCTTAAAATTTGAAATGTATGAGGTCAATAAGGATAGATCCATGCTATAAGTTTTGGCGTAAAACTAAATATAGCTACAAAGTATTACTAACTCTTTCCAAATATTGTTATTCACTGAAGGTGCATGATAAGATCCTTCCCCACAACATCAATTACCTAACTCTTCAGCTGTCATCTTGGACTCCTTGCGAGTTAAAACCAAGACAAATATACGTATAGAGCATAAATTTTCGAGAAAAAAAAATTTGTTAAATCAAGATCAAAAACTACAATTTTTCTTTCTACAGGGAATTCTTTCAGAAGAACAATGTTCCCACACCTAAACTAATAGCAGATGTCAATATTAGCTCTTCAGAATGGGAATCAGACTGATAGCCAAATTTGGAAGAAAAAATAGTAAGTTATTCATTTCTTGAATTCCTAACAGATATTGATTTTTTTTTTCAGAAGTAAAAACAAAGAAATGAAAGAGGGAAACCTTCTCTCTTTTCTTCATTCCAACTTCATCCTTCACTAACGACCACTCCACCAAACTACCACCACAGTTGATAATGACTGTTCAACAGATGCTTGGTTGAATAAATGAGAAGCTTTGATGTGACACCTCATACCTCGAAAGTAGTCATTATATTAGAATTTAGGACCTTATCACGTGGATAGGATAGTTTAGGGACCAAATTGATTATTGGCTAATATTTTAGGGATTAAAATGCAAATTTTTGAATCCCAAGGTGATAGTACCTCTTAGATTTTATGCTAAAGTTAAATAAATAAATTTTGACGGATATTATGATTATTTTTAAGTATTCAACGTTATCACAAATTCTGTTGGATAGTATGATCTTTAAGTATTCAAATTTATTTGAATAAATTATAAGATTTGTCCCATGCATCATCAGAATACAATAAATAGGTGCATGATTTTCAAGAAATTTACACCTCACTACTCCCTCTTCTCTCTCACAACCCGTCTTTCACACAAACATTTTACATTACAAAAATCTTTAGCACTCATATTGTTCAAGAAACTTTGGAGTGGAAATCAAACAAGCCAAATTCTTCGATTTCCTTTATTTTTCCCCCACACAACAATAAGTATATACATGTTCTAAGTTTCGGATCGGAGTTCTAGTAGCGCTACGTATGTAAAACTCATACCACCCAAGTTTGGTATAGTTTTTGTGTCTCCTTCATGTAAAGTTCTACGATTCCAAAAGTAATATGATTAGAAATTTATGAACACATATATACTTATTGAGATTTTCTCACTTTTAAGTTTTCCCCCTTTTAGGTAACTAAATATTGGGAAGATTGGAGTTTGGACTCGGCCGTGGTGGTGGTGGTGGAAATAAATTTGAAGTTAATTTAAGCTTTCTTTTCGAATTGGGATTTTTAAGTGTCATGAACAAGTTTTTTTTATAAGTTGATTCTCTTAATTTATGAAATGAATTTTAATTAAGTTTTCTTTTATGTATTATCTTTTCACGTGAACAGCGACTGCTGTCAGTGACCAGTGACCAAATAGTAATTGTCACTGTTATTTTTTTTTAAAAATATCATTAAATAGTCACTAAAATTAAACATAATAATAATAAATAAATAAATTTATATGCATATAAAATATTTTTATGCATATAAAATATTTTTTTAAGTAACAAATAAGTTATTATTTTCAGAAAAGTAATCGTCAAGAAAGATTGATGGTGGTAAGTTGACTTAACAGTTCACCACAACAATCATCCAAACTTGTGTCTCCTAAATAGGTAGAAGAATATGCATAATTTATTTATTTACATTAAATATGTCTTGCTAAGTGTTCAAAATTTATGTGAAAATCACGAAAAAATAAGTATACGTTCTTTGCCATGTTAACCAATTTATTATGTAATATAACAATCATGAATTTTCGTAACAATAGTGATGTAGCAAAGTATGTATAAAACATATGATTTTATGAATATATGTTAATTATAAAAGGCTTATTATTAATATTGCAAGTTATGAAATTGAAATTTTTTATGATGTTATATGATTTTTAGACTAGTGATTTTGTTAGAGAATCTATCAATCCATGTGAGTAGTTGACCTCATAATATCTCTCGATCAAATAATAGTCTAATTAGAAATAAAAATAATAAATTACCTTTAATTACTTCCATTCAATTCAATTTTTTTGATTTGGGTGTTCGCAAAACTAAAGGGCTTTATCAAAAAGACCTAAACAATCTAAGGCGAGTTTGAAATTTAAAGGGTCCACTTGTGACCCCCTCATCACCTGAAAGCCACTCAATTGAGCATTATTCAAACTAATAGAATGAAAACAATATTACAAATTTACAACCCCATTTTTACAAACCTTATTTTCAGAAATTTTGAACAACATTCCATTTTAGAAATCATATTTCAAGAAAATCCTACTTTATGAAACTTCTATTGTTAGAAAATCCGATTTTGAAAATTTTCTATTTTTAGAAACTTCCATTTTAAGAAAACTCCAAAACTTCTAAATTGGGTAAGTTTATTCTCTTTGAAATCCTAAATGTGAATAGTGATACTAATTAAGCCTTTTATGCATTTCGTAGATGTCTAGAGTTCCAGCCAAGACAAGAAGAGAGAATATTAGGAAACAAAATCGATCAAGGTTTCTGTATCTCCTTAGGTTTTATATAAGGAACCCAAGTTACAACGCCATAGAGTATTTGGATGCTATTGAGGTCATTTACTAAAGGGCTCAACTGAATGGACACGAGTTTAGCAGAAATGAGGCATTCTTCCCCCTCTTTAGAACCCTTACTGGATATTAGAGACTTCGCGGAACAACTCGATGAAATGTGTAACTAGCAAATATCAATCGAACACTCCATTAATAGTTTTAGGAAAGATAGAGGATCGATAGTGAGGATTATAGAGAAACTGAGAGGTCCAAGGGGCACGAACCAGAGCACCGTTGAAGCCAACCTCGTACCATGCCTGATGGGAGCAGTTATGAGGAAATACTGGAGGTGGACAATGAGGGCAACATAATAGAGTATGTGCTCGAAGACCCTAATGATGAGGAGAACCTTCGGAGGACCCAAAACCAAGCCATGATAGGAGCACTGGGAAAAATTACTAGATTATAGTCTTATGTTTAGATTCTTGCTCTAGTATATGATTTTCTATGTTGGCATGGACGCTTGGTATACCTTGCGATCCTTTTACCTAGTAAATTTTCCTTTTAATTGGACGTTGGGTATGCCCTACGTAACTTTATGAAATTATGAAGATTCTATGAATAAAATACACTATTTTCACCTTTTAATCTTTACTTATTACAATATTATTTGTTAAGGCTATGGCACCCAGAGGTAGGAGAGCAAACAATGGTGAACAATCCCAACCGCCCTAGCAACCCCAACCTTCTGGTGTTGACCAATAGTTTGCTCAACAATTTCTTACTATGATGTACATGTTCGTCCAAGAGACGACACTACCACAAGCACCTCTACGACAACCGACACCACCACCTCAACCGCATGCACCAGCGCTGGCAAAGGACACTAAGAATACTGCTGCTATTGTGGTGGAACTTTTCATGAATCAACCCTCAACCTTCGAAGGTGGAATAGATCCATTGGAAGTAAAGGATTGATTGGTCATAATAGAAAGAATTTTTGACCTCATAGACTGCACGAATACTAGAAAGGTTATTTATGCAACATTTATGCTTAAGAAAGGTGCTATGCAATGGTGGGATTCAACTACAAGGTTAAGGACCCACGGATACATATGGACATGGAACGAATTCAATGAACAGTTCTTGAGAAAATACCACCCTACGAGTATCCGCAATCATTTAGAGAAAGAGTCTCAATTTAGTTCAAGGATCGATGTTTTTAACTTAGTACAAGTGAAAATTTGAGGAATTATCCCATTATGCCCCTAAACAGGTAGACACTGAGCAGAAAAAGGGAAGAAGTTTTGAAGAATGCTTTAGAGATGATCTAAGGCAAGCATTGGTAGTACTTCAACTAAGAAACTACCATGAAGTGTTAGTAAGGGCACAATTAGCAGATTTCAAGTGTCGCACAAGTGGGGAGAACAAGCATAATGTATAGTCAAAAAGCGCAAGTGGGAGAATTACAAAGGAAAAAGGAAGAACTTCGTAAAGAAGTATAAAGAAGACCTAAGTATAAACAATTATCAACCGCATTCAGTTTGCGACAAGTGCCAAAAGCGTCATGTTATGTCTCATGGGTATCAATGTATGCTTCAACTATGGTGAAACGGGCCATATGGCAAAAATATGCCCCTAAGGACAGAAGCAAAAGTAGCATCAGCGAAACAGAAGCTTGAGAATCCCCCTAGAGGCCAAGCCAGGGTGTATGCACTCACAGAGTAGGAAGGGGAGCATGGCCGCAACGTCACTGAGTAAAATCCTTATATCTCGAACCTCTGCTTATGCTTTGATTGATTCTGGCTCTATGCATTCTTTTATATTTCCCAAGTTTGAGAGCAAACTCGATGCACCTAATGAATATGTACGTATTCTCTTAGTTATTGTTATGTCCTCAGGAGAAGTGTTAGGTGTAGATCATATAATGAGGATAGCTAATTTAGAAATTGATGGTAAATCCTTAGAGACAAACTTGTGTCTTGAACATGCAGTAGTTCAACGTAATTTTGGGAATGGACCGACTTTCAAAGAATCACGCAACTATTTTATGTTTTGAACGGGAAGTGGTTGTTAAACAGCATAGAGATATAGAACTTTGTCTTTTAGTAACCAAGACAAAATCCTTACCCCGTATTATTTCGGCATTGAAGGCTAGAAAACTCTTCAAGTCGGAAGGTTGAAGGCTAGAAAACAGTAAGTATATACGTGCTGTTATGCTGGACTTTGAAAAATATGTTTATAGGTCCATATGTATGTTCTAAGCTTCAGACTGAAGTTCTAGTAGCTCTACACACGTAAAACTCATATAACTAAGTTCGGTATAGTTTTTGTGTCCCCTTTATGCAAATTCCACGATTTCAAAAGTTATAAAATAGAAATTTATGAACACGCATATGCTTATTGAGATTTTCTCACCCTTAAGCTTTCCCTCTTTCAGGTAACTAAGCATTGGGAAGATTGAAGCTTGGACTTAGCCGTGGTGGTGGACATAAATTTGAAGTTTACTTAGGCTTTCTTTTTCGAATTGAAAATTTTAAGTATCATGAAGAAGGGTTTTTTTTTTTTTTTTTAAGTTGACTTTCTTAATTTATGAAATGAATTTTAATTAAATTTTCTTTTAAATATTATCTTTTTATGGCCTTCTAGTTTTAGGACTCGGGTATCACATTTTCTCTAGCACCACAAAAATATCCTTGACAAGGGGACAACAGCAATTCTTAGTGAGCTTTGCTATCTCAATATTGGAAAAATCTCATTAAATTTTCATCCAAATAGAGATTTTAGTTAGTGATCTACAACTACCTTGAAAATTACCTCTCAAAAGAAACAAATGATGATGAAGATATTACAAGACTCATTACCCGCTTACTCATTGTTAGTAATTATGCCCTAAAGCTAAGATATTTCTATGACGTAAGACACCCCCTGATCAAATAAAAAATGTGAGTTACTTGTGCATTCCGTAATGCAAATAAACAGTTTATGTACACAAGTCACAAGATAATTCATAATCCATAAGTCGAACATTTGTCCATGACTTGTAAAATGCTTTATGGATAATAATGTATAAGCCCCTATATCTCTGGGGTTGGAAACAATCAGAGGTATTAGTATCACCCTATGACCACAACAATGACCAAAAACTGCACCAAATGATAGGAAAAATGCTTTAGAAAGTAAGAGTAACTAGAACTTAAATTCTTTGTTCTTGGGGTGAAGATCCATTAAGGAAAGAACATGTAGGACATCATGGTCCATGTTTTCACAAGGCTAAACACATTATTCTCCTAAGAGTTGCCATTATACTAGTTTAGCCCCTCGAGCATAATTTTTACTCATGTGCATATATTTATTGACATTTTCTTGAGTTAAGTGGGCTGAACAGGCCAACTCTCCCTTTCTCTATACCCCTTCTTGAGACAATAACCTAAAACCATTACCGAGTTGATATTTTCTAGATCCAATGGGATGCAGAACAGGGCCAACTCCCTTCCCTACACCCCCTCTCATTAAATTTGAAACTACAAGCATTACCAAGTGAGTTGATTCCTAAATCAGCTGGCCAGTTCTTGGTTTCTAATACTTCTGTTCTTATACACATATTTGAATATCTAACATATTTGCATGCACAAATCATGAAATAGAAGAAATCTTCTTATTTCAACACCATCTATGAAAAACTGAAAGAGTTCTGGAAAAGGATTCACCAAGTTTTTCTGATAATACTGAAGGGTAAAGATATTTTCCTTTTTCATGAAAGTCCTAGTCAATGAATTCACAAATAAATTGTAAGCCATGATTTTTGTGTGAAAACTAATAATGGCAAACAAATCTAATTTATTTTTTCCAGCTGATTTAATTTACGGCATACAACCTTCTATAGCTTGTCATTTAGCTCCTGCCTTCAGCTATGTGATATTAAAAAAAAATTTCTTAATCACATGGCGATCATTAATATGTGTTGCTATCACCTGAACTTTAGGGATTGCAGTCAAGACAATACTAGATTTGAACTTAAGGTAATTACATAAATATCACAGTATACTTAATTAAGCAAGTTAGCACTTTCAAATACCTCCTACAAGCAAAACTTTGGATTTGATAGATGAAGGAAAATGGATTTCCCTAAGGTGAAATAGCATGAGTTTAATAGTAGTATTTAAAACAGGAAAAATGAAGTAACAAGTGCCCATACCATAGCCAGAAGTTTGAACATCGAAACCCTCGTCCTACCACAAAAAAAAAAGGCAACATATGTATGAAAATTTCTATTTCCAAAAATCCAGACGAATTCATCCAAGAGAAGAACTCCACCTGCAGTTCCCGTATGAGTGGCAAGCTGCCAGTGATAGAATAGGGTTTTACAAGCCCAACTACCTCTTCAGTAGCTTTGCATAAAACATGGAATCCACGTGAATCAAGGTTACAAGCAACTCCAGACATTGCCTCGTCAAAACTAATAGTAATTCTGAGGGATGATGGATAAAAATAAGGTCAACAAACTTGAGCACATGAGCAGAACCAATAAGAAAAAATTAGTTTTGAGCTGTGGTATAAAGTTGGACTACGTCACAATGTTCTTCCTCAGATTTCCAAGAATGAAGGAAATTCAGTAAGCTGAGTCATTAGAATACAATAAGATAAAGAAGATAAAGATGCACCTTCCCCTGAGGTTCTCATCTGGTAGGACATACTTTGAAACAGGGCCTCGTGTATCAAGCTTTTCTATATTGGCATTCAGGTCGTCAACGTAGTTTTGAAGCTTAGTCATCACATCTGTTACACTGAAGTAATGTATTTATTAGGTTTCAGACCTTGATTTCTCGCCTAGCAAGAACTGACTGAAACTTTTACCAGATTAGAAAAATGTAGTACAGAAAACTCCTCAAGAAGAAAATGGAAAAATAATGTATAATGAGTTAACCAGATAACATTATGCATGACTAAAAGCAAAACTTAAGGAGACATAACCCACTACAGAGTAAAATCCGTACCTGTAAAATGGAGTTAACCTGCAGTAAAGAGAGCAAGTTAGAAATCAATTGTAAAGCAGGTACTCAAATGATTGTCTAAGTAAAAATTCAACCTAACATCCCCTGAAACTGTACATTCAGCTGGAATTTGATTGATTCCACCCCCAGGATCTGTTATAAATATCAGTTTAGGCAATGAATAGTGTGCCTGTAAGCAAACAAATCATGAGTAACACAATTTTTCACTTTAAGATCAATAACTTACAACTCCACTGTGTGGGTTTCATGGTTGACGGGGTTGCAAACCCATAAACTTTTTCTCTTGAATGGGGAGGGAAGTCTCTGTAGAACCGTAATTGGATCTCTTTAAGAGCTTCCATAGCTAGCTCCAAGGAGTTAATGGCCTACACACAAAAATAAAAGAAAATTAGTTAAAAGCTGAATAACAATAACAATGCACATGCAGAAATTTTCTCAATAAAGTTCAACATAGCATATTCAACTTAATTAGTACCACTGTCTGATCCTTTTTTTTTTCCCCTAATCAGCTTAGAAAAATCCAGCATTATTTTAATTTAGAATCAAAATATCAACATTGTTTCACAAGGCAAGAATTATTTGGCTATTAGCTCCGTGTTAAGGATATTTTTTATTTTATTTTTTTCTGTGCACAAAAATATTTGTCTCAACTTTAAAATAATCTATATTAACCAACAGCCAAAACTTGATAATGATATAGTTCGGCATAAAACAAATGTCTTCAATATTAAATAATCTGCCAAAGAACGTCTCCTTTCTTAGTAGAGCTATAAGTTCTTTTATCATTTGCGAAATTTTGAGTTCAATAGGCCATAGAATTCAAGGCAGCCCTCTCCTCTCCCACACTGTTCCCTCTCTACAGGACTTCAAGTTGAAGGAACCAATGGGTTGGTAGAATCATAATCCACTAGCCAACCCTTGACATCTCAAGAAAGGTGAACGGAAAAAATAATAACCACCCACTTTGAAGAGAAATTGAGTTATTTGAATTGAGTTGCTTTTCTTCGGACACAACCTATGATGCACCGACACGGACACGTGCGTCCGACACGATACGCCGACACATGATTTTTAAAAAAGTACAAACACGGCACGTCATCGACACATTGATTAAATTCTTAAAAATTCTTCATTTATATAGTATAAATTTAGTTTTATATTTGTTATTAATTTTTCTTGTAGAAATATTTTAAACTAGAGTACCTATTTGTTACTTGCTAATAACTTTGAATTAACAATATATAATATTTCTAATATAAA
>CAIGRO010142172.1:0-10411 GCA_903798355.1 Fraxinus baroniana | reverse complement strand
GTGATGTGATGGGGAATATGTGGTTGAAAAAGAAGGAAAAATTATTGATGTGATGAAAAATATTATTTTATTGAAGAATGTGTGGTTGAAATTGAGTAGAAGAATGAGAATGAAAAAAATAATGTGGCTCAAACAGGGGCTCAAACTATATACCTGATTTTTGAATTGGTGTAAAGTATACACCTTATTTATGAATTTTTCCCTAAAGTGGAAATTACAAAAAATCAGTGGTTTAAACTTCATAATTCAAAATTCAAGTACAAGTGTTATCTAATCAAAAATCAGGTATGAATTAAATATTTAAATAATATTATAATACTAATATTTGAAACCCTAATTCATTTTCAATCCATATTTTATCTCACTACTTTCTCCCACCCTCTCCTCTCTCCATAATCGGCCGTCGACCGTCGCCGCCCGTCGCCTCCTCTTCCTTTCTCCCCTCCTCCTCATCCTCCTCCCTTCTCCTCTCCCGTCGATCGCCTCCTTCCCAGCAGCGAAATCACTGCTGGGAATCCATTTTGTGCTGGCGTGGCGGGTCGAAGGTAGATCTGCAGTTTTGAGAGATGGTGGTGGATGTGGTTTTTGAGGTTTTTTTTTGTTTTCAATGGTGCAGGTGGATCTGGAGATATTAGTGGTGGATCGGCGTTTGGGGTGGTGGTCGTGCTTTGTTTTGTAGCTGTGGTTAGTGGCGTGTTTTGTGTGGTGATGGTTGCTGAAGTAGTGTCAGTGGTATGTGACCAAGTATGTGGTTATCTGTGACCTAGTATTTAACTGTGACCTAAAAATTTAACAATATGTGACTGAAAAATAATTTGTGACCAACAAATTTGAAAATATGTGACCAATGAAATTAACCATTTTTTTTTTGTGTCTTAAAAATTACATAATTTGTGACCGTAATAAAATTTGTGACCAATTATTTAGAAATATGTGACCGTGTGAAATTAACCATTTTTTTATCTATGACTATAAAAAAATCTATGACCAATTAATTTGAAAATCTGTGACTATGTGACCTATAAATTTTGATCTGTGACCAACTAGTTTTGAAATTTGTGACCAACGAATTAATTGTGACTTATAAAATTTTTGAACTGTGACCGTAAATTGTAAATCTGTGACCAGAATGGTCACCGGAATAACTGTCGAAATAATTGTCGGAATCAGAACAGTCTCGGAACAATCGCCGGAGAAGAGTAATGGTCGCCGAAATAGTTCCCGGAACGGTATAGATGGTGCATGTAAGATAGGTTAATTATATTATATTAGAATTAAATATTTCATTATTTATTATTTCATAAATAAAAAATAAATAAAAAATCTGAATTTTGAATTTTCAAACTATAAACCTGATTTTTGAATTGGTGTAAAGTATACACCTTATTTATGAATTTTTCTCTAGTATAAATTTATTAAAAGGTACCGAGTAAATGGCCAAACCAATCCTCATAAACAAGGTTGGGAGGCACCTTCAATAAACAGTTATTGAATAACCAATCCGGTCTCAAAATCAATTAAAGGACAGTAATATATTGCAAATAATTTTCACATAGCTAAATGCATGTTTGGCAAAATTATAATTATAATTTAAACGAATTAAACATAATTTTTATTCACACAATTTTTAAAATCCACCGTCCACTAATTATGTTGGACCCATAGTTTATACACTTATAAGCACAATCAATCTGGTAAAGCTCATCATCTGATATGTTCCTCAGCCTGACACGACCAGCATTTTCTTCAAAAAGGAAGGGCTGGATAAGGTGAATTCCGAACCTGCATGTGAAGGAATAATCAAAGGATAATAGGTCGAATGTACGAAAAGGAAATGGAAGCAGAGAATTGACCTAACATCGAACATCGGTCTGTAACTAAAGATAGCAAGTGTTACATTATCAAACTGCCTTATTTAAAATCATGTCCATTCTATTCTCCATTATCGACAGCTCTATCATACAACACCCCAACCTAACCCATCTCTCGATTTTTTGTGCGATCCATCAGTCTCGTCTCATTCTACTTTAATCGTGAAACACATATTTACAGAAATAAATAGATCGATATTAGGAGTGGAACGGAGCGGAACGCACCGACCGGAACAGATAGGATAGTGTGTAAAGGACATTACTTAATGCCCTGTACAAAGGGCATTACTCGAGAGGATATCCCCAAACTAGACCTGAACTTGTAAAAACAAAGAATCCATCTCAGGGCATGCTCCTGTAATAAAGCTCGAGCAGCTCGAAAATTATCTTCTGAGAATTTGCAGATAAGAACATGACTATTCGAAAACGTGCAAGGGGAAACAAAAGATTCAGACAAGGAAAATCTCAAACAAAATGGAAAAGAGAAAAAAAGACAGAAAGATAACATATTATATTAAAAAACTTTCAATGATGCAAAAAACAATAGTTGCATGCACCAGATGTCGAAAAAGAAATTCAAATTCCTTGCTCAAACTGAAAGTTTAATACATCAAACATGTTTTTGCCGTGCTTATAAGCTGCTTTACTCAACAAGCAAGACCAAACATTTACACACAACTAAAACAGAAAATAAAAAGGATAAGAAAAAATATTCAAAATTATCATTAGGATTTTACACGGGTCAGAAGAAGTGCTTATCCATAAGTTAATCCATTATAACATATAATTCAGTTGCTTATCGGCCCAAAGATAGCGCCGCCGTCGTGTCTAGCCGCCATGCAAACCCTCCACAGTCCATTCTCCAAACGTCACACGGCAGTGTAAGAGAAATCTTGACTTTACCGCACGTGACCAACCTGACCCGGCACGTGAACGAAGGAACCCCGGCCGGTACCACCACCCCCGCCTTGATCACAAGACACGCCACCACCTCCTCCGTGCCGGACACCATCTGCCGATATGTCCCATTGGTCCACATCACCCGATTCAGTCTGTCCGATATGAAACCAGGACATATGTCACGCTGTAGGCTCATCACCCTCTCCTCGTCGGTTCGGCCAAGACGAAAACAGTCCATCATACTGTTAGTTACGCATTCAACAGTAACCCACGAGCCCACCACTGTGGCCAGATTTTCTCCCCCTTCATTCCCAAAGCTCAACCATAGAGGAGCACTGGGTGCACCTCTTTTCATACTTCCCTTCACGTCAGATGTCTGTGGAAACAAAGGCAGCGTCACCACCGTTTCTCCGCCGGAAACAGAACCGCCGGAGGTGGAGTTTTCCGGCAAAGCCTTTCTTTTTCTGCTACACACCTTTTTGTTCGTATTTTTGGCACTGGCAGTGTCCTTAGCATATTTTCTCTTCCCACGGCCAGCATATTTGACAGATGGGTCGGTGTTTTCCGGCGTGGAGGAGTTGCTTCCGCCGCCGGAAACTGACCCATTTGTTGAAGCTGGCTTTGGAGCTATTGGCCGGAATCGCATCATTATCCGGCCAAACTTAGACATATCGTATACGCCGCCGCCAGTGTACCTCGCTATACAGCACCCTCCTCTTCCATCCATATTATTGAGGCCTCTTTTCAAATATTTATGACTTGAACAAAATATAATTAGCCTAAAGTTAGCTGAATGAATATTGGACAAGAGGTAGTTTGATTTATACTGAAAGTTGAGGGGGGGAATTTGCACTTAAGGTCATCATACTTGTAGAGTATTTTTATAAATTCGTCACTCAAGTTGGTTTATTTTAATTTAATCATCTAAATTAAATTTTCATTTCAATTTGACCATGACCAAGATTGAAAACCTGTCTCATGTGGCCGATAGGATGCTTAAACTAATATTTGTTTGACACTAAATTTGAATTTAGTTTACCAAAACAAATTAAAATATTTGGAACATATATACTAATGTTCTAAATTCACTTATCTAAATGTTTTTTTACTGGCAAAAATTGTCGTCGAATATGTATCCAGTTAAACATTTTAGTATACATGCATATACTTTTTTTTTTTTTTTTCTCTCATTTGTAACATTTTATCAACCAACAGAATTGTGCATTGTATTTTCACCTTGTTTAAAGTACTTATCATTTGATGATGCATGTAAGACTAATTAGAATAGTAAGGAGGAGTTACGTACAAGTCAAAATCACTTCACTTTTTATATTGATTTCGTCATTTGGAGGTAACATATATGTTACAGCCTCGTAATCTATGAATAAAACTAAAATAACATTGTTTGATAGACCCAATAAAAAAGTTCTCCAAAATAATCCAAAGGCTTCAACTGGCTTTCCATTTCCAGATCATTCATATTGAGTGATGTATTTCATTTCGTTATTGCGAAAAGCATTTGTATCCTTAATTTTGGTCATGGTTACATATAACATCATCAAATTGAAACAAAAATGTAAGTCAAGTGATTGAAAGTGAACATACTAAAGTTGAATAACCAACACGAAAGAAACCCACATTCCGGATGACTTCCAAAAACATATTCCCCAAGTTTAAGGTTTTTCCCATGAATCTTGCTACGATAATGTAATGATTGACATAATTCTGAACATAATGTCACGTCACATTTTATTATTGGACTATTTGAAATACAATAAACTTTTACATTCAATCATATATTGTCGACACTTACCATGTCAAAGCATTTGTCAACATTTTTCTATCAAAGTGGTATAATCCTTTTCCCATACGAATTCGGACACGTACGATGATAGTTATGACACGCATGAGAAAGACGATTGGTTCAAAAAGTGGGCCACGTGATAGTAGCCCTATGCTATCCAATAGGAAAGGAGTATGAGTGGACCCAGAATCTCAACCAATAAGATTTCGAGTAGTGGCGAGTAATTAGTCAGAAACGGGGCACGTAGGTCGTCGTGCCTGGGGCCTCGTCTACGACTGTGGATGTACTCTTTGAATGACACGTGTATTAAATTCTTGATTTTTTGGATAGTGATGAGCTCCTTTTGGGCGATTACTAGTTTTTTATTGCCCCGCGTGTACGGTTGATTGGAGAGACAAAATAAAGAGACTTGATTTTTCATCATGCTACATCTATACTCTCTCTTTCACACTTTCCTTTAAACTATTTAGAGGGTGTTTGATGGGATTTAAATTAAATTTTCAGTAGATTGTGATAAAAATTTTTGAAATATGTGGTTAAAATATTATATGACTCATAAAAAATATGATTAATATTGATTATTTGACTTTGATTTGAATTAAAATCAAATTTTAATACAGACCAAACATGGCCTTAACATGGTAAGATTCCAATTCATCAATCACGTCACTGCACAGATTTTTCGAAGGATGTCATTCTTGTTATCAACAAGGATGTACATCTATCTTAATTCTTGATTTTTACTAAAATCTGCTTATAAGTTGAAGATGTTTGGTTGGTACGTAAGAGTATATTTGGCAAGTGTTTATAAACGTCAAATCACTTTTTACTCAAATATTTTTAGTATTTATAAGTATTACCAGCATTTATCATTTACTTTTATCTTTTTATAAACACAATTGTTTATAAATACTTGCCAAATCTAAGCTAAAATTGTTAGAATCAAAATTTGATTTGGAATGGTGAAAATGTCTAAAGTTATGTCTGCCTCATGTGTATAAACTACTTATAAATACTCGTGTCAATTAATATTCACATATTTCGAAGGATTTACGGATGTCACCTCGTATACATCGTTCATTTCTATCTATTAACAATTTAAATTGTTTATTCAATTCTTGGGCCTACTTTAATTCTATGGTTTGTTTTTAACAAGCTTATTAGAACTTTAAACTCAAAAAGTGAGGGAAAGAATAATACATTTTAGTTGATAAAGCAAAATATAAATGCCACCGTCGATTTGAGGTGACAATAATGGAGGATTAGGAATTTGAGATTAGGAATTTTAATTTTTAAATTTTGATTTGAGCTTTAATTCGAAATGAAAATAATCAAGAATTAAGAGGTTGTTCTCTTTGTGTTTCAATTTTGTATTTTGAATTTTGTGATTTGAGTGTCCATTTTGGGATTGTTGAAAATGTGTTCTTTTTGACATTTTGAAAAATTATTTTGAAAACACCAAAAACGCGTTTTGAAAATTTTGGTTTGATTATATCAGAAAACACTCAAAACGACAAGTTTTTGAAAACAAATTAAAAATTTTTAAAAAAAACTCAAAACGACAAATTTGTCGTTTTGAGTTTTTTTTGTAAATTTTTAACTTGTTTTCAAAAACGCGTTTTCGAAAATAGGAAAGAGAACGTGTTTTCACTGTTTTAAAAATCGAAAACAGAAAACAGCTTGAAAACGATAAAGAGAACATACTCTAATAATTTACTTAATTCAAAAATGAAGATGAAAAGTTCACAAAAAAAAAAGTGATTAATTGTTAAGATCGTCAGGGTCTAGTAGCGGGATCATAGTGATCCTTCAATTTTAAGATCCTATATGTCATCCAAATTGTTTGATCATTTTGGAATTGTATGATCGTAAGACGTGGATCGAGAGTTTTAAGTGCTTAACAATCGTGATACATACTGCATACTATACTTGTAAAATAAGTATTTCAAAAATGTTGTGGTATGTACCAAACATGGGCGTAATAGATGCTTCTGATGTAACAAAATAGTTTAAAATTAAAATTATAATTAATTACAAATAGTAAGTAAGTAGTATATATGAGTGCAAACATAAAGAAAACTTAACAAGTAACTCTTACCCTGCAAAACTTATGAACATCTATTTTATTTTAATATATAGATTGTAAAATCATTGTACTCTTAAAATTGTTTCCCAAGAGTCATTAAATTTTAATTTTTTTACGAATAGTCATAGTACTTTTAACTTCATTTCTCATTCATCACTTTATATCATTCGAAATAGTAACATTTCTTGCGTGCCACTTTATCGAAATCGTTATTCAGAAGGAAATTGAGCGATAAATAAAATATAACATAAAAAAATAGAGTGATTATGAGAAGAAGAAAAAAAAATTGAACTTTAATAAAAATAAAGTAACTATATTACAAGTACTTCGAGCATTTTAGCTTGTTCCCTAAACACTATCCAATGTAGCTTAATCCAACCTAACCCTAATTCTAATGAAAAATTGCCAAGCGTAAAGTTTCGAGAGATGTGACTGATTATTATAAACAAATGTGACATCCAACCACTTAAAAAAATATAAAGTTTAATGATTATAATTACTATTTACGACTAAGTTACGTTTACCTACAACATATATATTTGTTTTTTTAAGGTGGTAACTTCCAAATTAAGCATAGAAAATAATTTTAAATTTCAGAAGTACGAAGAACGATGTTTTGTCGTTTTTTCGTTTTACTTTTATAGGAAGAATAAATAGATTATCGAAAGCTCAGAATTATATCACGGTTCAAGAAGTTCAAACACGAAATTTATGTCTAAAACTTTAACTAACAGTCAAATTTCGAGTTGGGTATTTTCAATCAACGCACCGTCTTGTCAAGACACGTAAAAATAAAATTTTATATCTTGCAAAAGTATGTTAAGATAAATTTCTACGTCGTTTAAGAATCTATATAATGCAACAAAAGCTATCATAGACACAAATATTGGAGTGCGGGGATAAAGTCAGTTAATTCCCTGGCCTTTTGGAGAAAGGGGCACCAAATTCCCATTTAGATTGTTAAAAAGTAAGATTTAAGAACATCATTCTTGATACTAAATCAAACCAACAACACATGTGGTCCAATGAGTTACAAAAGAGTCTATTATAGTCTTGTCACTCATTGTCACTCTTAAGAAATCGGCACCTCGAGTCGTTCGCTTCCACTTCAAGATGAAAGTCAACATCGATTAATTCTATCGTGACAAAGTCTTGAAATTGGTTTTCAATAACTCATTCAAAATTGGACTACAATATACACTAACGCGTGGATTACTTATTAATGATATAGTTGTCTTCGTGTAGATTTATACATGTTCGGCTTAGTTAATAAGTTAGAAAAGAGACAAAATTGAAGTTTTTATACTTTTTTGGACTACAAAAGAATCAAAGCAAACATGCTCCTAACCATATTGAATTTGTGTACTTGATCTTATTATTATTTTTCTACTTTGTTATTGTTGCATTAGAAAGTATTGTTATGAATTGATTAATTGAATAAAAGAGTTGGTTGACGTGACTTAGTGCATGTTTGATGGTCATTATAAAGAAAAATCAGGAAGAAAATGATTTTTTTTTTTTTTTTTTTGGAATGTATGGTTAAAGAATAGAAAGAAATTTTAGATTTACGTGCTAAATATTTTATTGAGAAAATGTGTAATTGAAAACTAATTAAGAAGCAAAGAATTTTGTTTTAATGGAAGTCAAATAGGGGCTTAATATTTTTACGATCATGCTACATGTACATGAATCATTTACATTATTTTTTATTGTTTTGTCACGTAGCAACACACCATTAAACAGTTTAAAAAATTAAACAACTTTTCATTCAATTCTTTTTTAATCAGACATTAAGAGCTTGTCTGGTACCAATTTTAATTCAATTAAAATTGAAAATATAGTCGTTATTATGTCTCACTCATTTAATAAAATTCAACAATAATAACTAATTTTAATCCGATTTTAATCTCTACCAAACATACTCTAAATGTCAAGGATAATGTACATAACATCATTATCACATAGGTCATAGAGATATTATTCAACACAAATATTGCCACGTAATATCATTCTCTCAAAAGAGTTTGAAACAGAGCTGAACTGTATACCTAAAGGGAAGTGATTTAGTCGTACGGGTGCATAAGCCAATGGTTTGAGAACAAGTAGCTTTCAATTATTATTTCCCATTTCTTGATGTCATTGAAGTACAGAAAATTCAAATTTTGCTTGAAACGTGTCCAAAGGCACATTGGTTTGTAGAGAAACATTTAAGCCCCGTTTGGTGCACATTATTTTCAAAAGAATAAATTTTTTTGATTGATGTAATGGAGAATATGTGGTTAAAAAAGAAGAAAAAGTTATTGATGTGATGTAAATTATTATTTTATTGAAGAATGTGTGATTGAAAATGGGTAGAAAAATGAGAATGAAAAAAATAATATGGATCAAACTTAATTTGGTGGCCCCTATTGACATTATCCATAGATACACTTTTTAAGTTTGATTTGAAGAGGCAGCCATGTATACGAAGCGACTTGCTTGTCCTTTCTCGCCAGGTGTAAAGTAGATGCAGGTGAATCGCGCAGTATTTGAAGTGATTGTAGGTTTCAATATTTACACCTGCATGGTACATATTAAAATTTTCATTTTCATTCTTCTATTTATTTTTAATCACACATTCTTTAATAAAATAATATTTTACATCACATCAATAATTTTTCTTTTTTT
Organism: Fraxinus baroniana; assembly: GCA_903798355.1. NCBI lineage: Eukaryota > Viridiplantae > Streptophyta > Magnoliopsida > Lamiales > Oleaceae > Fraxinus > Fraxinus baroniana. The sequence continues at coordinate 1,083 of CAIGRO010142172.1, read as the reverse complement.
TTTCAACCACACATTCTCCATCAATCTACTATTCCAGAATACATTCTTCCAAAATAATGTGGCTCAAACACACCCAAAAGGTTTAAAATATAGATTAATACAAATGAACAGTGAATACGTGTTAATATTTGACTAGAAGTGTTAGATATAACATTTTAAGGGCTGGTTCGGATTCAACTAAAATTCAATTAAGCCACCGTTTGTCTCACATTATTTTTTTTCATTCTCATTTTTCTACTCATTTTCAATTACATATTTTTCAATAAAATAATATTTTTCATCTCATCAATAATTTTTCTTTTTTTTTTCAACCACACATTCTCCATCAATCTATTATTTCAGAATACATTCTTCCAAAATAATGTAGCTCAAACACACGCTTAGCGCCCGATCAGTCCCTATTACTTGATAAGAAAAAATAGTAATTTTTCGAAAAATATATTATTAAAAAAAAAAAGAATTTTTTAATTTTCGTGTACTATTATTTTATTAGAAAATGTGTAGTTGATAAGGAGATAGAGAAAATGAATTATAATTTAATGGGGGTCAAACGTGAGCTTAATTGAAATTTAATATAGAAAATTTTAATCTATTTGCCCGTTCAAGTTTTATTCAGATCCAATTGCTTATTGAAATTTAATGCTTCTGATATCATATTAAGAATTGTAATTTTACATTAAACATAAGACATGTTTGTTATAGTTTCGATTCTTAATAGATATCAAATTTATCTCTAATAGGGTATTACACAATTGATATTTCTCAGTGTAAGACCCAACACACGAGGCTCAACAAGATCTTACTAAGTTGGATAGGCCATTGGGGTTCAATAATTAATGGTCTTTCTATCATATTAAGAATTGAAATCCTTCATTAAATAACAATCTTATTAAGAGAAATATCACAAACCTTTTTGTATTGATTATAATTTCATGTTTAATCAATGTGAAATTTATCTCCTAGCTGGATACTACACAATCTTTATATTTTTTTGCCGTGTAAGACTCAAATATATAAGGCTCAACAAGATCTTTGCTAAATTGGATAGGCCATCAGGTTCAATAATTTATTTATTTATTTTTT
>CAIGRO010142032.1:0-11650 GCA_903798355.1 Fraxinus baroniana | reverse complement strand
ATGAGATTAATGGCGAACTGAAATAACAAAGATCACAAGAAAAAGGATAAGATTAAAGTAAAGAATGAGAAGAAAAATTGGTAGAGGAAACGATGTTTTATCCAATAACAATGGAGAGAAAATTACAAGAATTTAGCAATAATGACTTTTTGCACAAAAAAACTGAATAAAGAATCTACTATTTATAGGGAAGATGTCTAAATCCAATATGGAAATAAGATAAAAACAAATCACGTGAAATAAAGAAAATAATATTTTCAAATATTTTTCCAATAAAACATGTGAAATAAAGAAATAATATTTTTCCAAATATGTGTAAAGGAGGAAAAATATATTCTCGAAAATTCCAACCTAATTTGGGTAACCAATCCCAACACTACTCCACCTCTCTTACTATTAAAATTCACGCTTGGTGTCATTGAAGGAAATACAACTTTACACTTTCAATAATAATATTACTCTTTTATTATTTCCTCTTTACAACCCAATGACCGTATACATAGTTGTGACTCATGTCTTCTGTTCATCCACAATCAAATTGACTTGATCGTCGAAATACTTGTGATCGCCTCCCCTACCATCAGAGAAGGTCACGTGCTTCTAAAAGTTTGTTGAAGTGTGCAGAAGTTTTACATGTGAAAATGAGTGGAGTCGATATCTGTTGACGTCATCAATTAGAAATAGAGGTCAACAAGTACCATAATTAAATGTCTAATTTTAAAAACAAAAATAATAATTAGTGAAATTATGAAAAAGAATCTCAAGATTTCAGTCCATTATGTTTTTACAAGGTTTGTGGCAATTGAGGTTTTGTTTACTAAGTTTAATTAACAGATATAGTGAAACTTTGTACAGAAACATGCCGACCATTCTTTCATCAATTATGCTAGCACATGGGAAATGATACGGTTGTCCATTCAAAAGGCTCTTTAAAACTGTGGGTGTTGCCAAGATCCGATGCTAAAAGTACTTATTTTACTTTCCTATTCATTGGCTCTGTGCACAAATATGAGTGCAGATGCATGTATTTGGTATCAAAACCACATGTTTAAAAAATAACATTTTCCTGAATCGAATCATGCCAACATGAATAGCATCTTCGGTGCATTTTATAGATTGTTATCTAACATGTAAGTTGAAAAAATTGTTGTCTACACGACATTGATATATAATGAATAGACATTCATGTTCAAGATTATTTTCCAATGATTTTTATCTACTTCGCCGCCATAATGCTGTCTTTTTCTCCTAAAAATTCATAAAAAGAAATATATATCTGGCATAATCACTCTATCTAACACAGTTTTTTATTCAGAATTTTTTTTTTATCAATTAGTTTTGACAGTCCCGTCATATTGCATTAGAGATGATTTTTTCAAAAATAAAACATTTTTTTTCTTATTTATCTCCAGTTTGATAGAAATTAAAATCCAGACTTTAATCTAAGTCAAAGACAACACTAATTTTAACAATACATTTTATGGAATCCACAATTTTTCGATCACACATTTCATCAATTTTCATCAAAATCTACTAAAAATTTAATTTTAATCCCTACTAAACAGGGGCTTAGCAATTTTAAATCTAGGATCGTTTTGAAAATCTCAAGAACAAAATAAAGCAAATTGAAGTCAACCATATCCTTAGACTTGGTTTCGTCTTTGTAACTTTATTGTAGCAATAACAGGAAACATATATTTATGGCATCAAGTACCATGGACAATTATTTAATTTAAATATCTCATAAATATTAGTTAGCAAGGAATTCAAGATTAAGTGACAATTAAGCAAATAATCATGAAATGCCTCAATGCTTGCAAAAGTCTTGACCTCAAGTAATTAATTATTAACTTTGATTAATTAAGCAAAACCATGGATTTGTACATGCTAGAATTATTAGGTAGATTATTAAATGATAATCGTTGGCATATATCTTATGTATTCCTATATCACTATTAATATTATAGTCGTGAGTGGCATATCATAATTTAAATTTGTATAAATTCACTTTATGTCTTGCACATTTAACAGTAATTTAATAAAAAAAATTAATCAAATTATAATGCGTTGACATTTCAAATCATGATATTATCTTTTTCCATAAGAAACTATAGATTTTGTTATATATTTGATAAAATGAATTATATAGTAGTACTGGAAAGGACTATTGAATATTTTTTGCAAACTATACAATAACTTGCAACTAATATTTAAGGCTGTACAAGAATGGTCATTGATGTTGTAAAACTATACAATAAATATTCATGATTGTGTAGTCTTATTATTATGCCTAAATATGTCTTGTAATTTCTTTACAAACTCTCATTATGCACGTCAATTGTTAAAAATAATGTTCTATAGTAGTTTTAACTGCATATTAAATTAAAGTGAACATTATCTTGTAATTATGTGATGGAACTCATGATGTAGATTATTATCTTTGGATGAAAAAAAGTATGTTACTGTATAAATTGATTAAATATTATTTTATGGTATTGATATATATAATTTGTTATTGTCATATTACAACGAGATTAAGTACTTTTTATATTCTTTTATAAACTTTAAATTGATCATGTTGTTGCTCCTGAAGAAACATAACTCTGAAAATAATTAATATAGTGCTATAAAACATACGCCTAAAGAGTTGGAGCCTGTTTGGTAATAATTAAAATTGAAAATATGGCTGTTATTGGGTCTCACCCATCTAATAAAAGTCAACAATAACGACTAATTTTTCAATTTTAATCCAATTTTACTCTCTACCAAACAGGCTCTTAATCTTTTTAAATAACGATTTGTTTGAGCTCTTGAAGTAGCACATCATTTTTAATATTCTAAAAGAATATTAATTGTTCCAGAAAAGCATGATATTACAATTTCAATATTCCAAAAGAATATTGATCGATTTTTGGGTAAAAGCACGAATTATAATTTTTTATATTTCAAAAGAATATTAATATATTACTCTTGAAAAACAAATATATGGCTCCCAAAGTTCTAATGTTTCGAAATAATAGTTTGTTGTTGTCCATAAAGTTGAACAACATTATAATTAATATTCCAAAAAAAAAAAAAGAAATTACTTGCTCCTGAAGAGCATTAATTATAATTTCAATATTTAAGAAAAAATATTGACATATTACTCTTGAAGAAATAATACTAAAATATAACGTGCTCTCGAAGTAGCACAAATCTCGAATAATATATATCTCATTGTTTTCTTAAAAAAAAAATAAAAAAAAAACTCAAATTAAACAACTCAATACTGGGTTGTGATTTTTGAAGGAAAATAATTTTCTATATTATTAATATTCAATACGAATATTAATTTATCGCTCTTGAAGAGTACGCATTATAATTTTCAATATTCCAGAAAAATATTAACATATTGTTCTGGGGAAGCAATAATAAACGATAACGTGCTCTCAAAGTAGTATATGTTTTGAAAAATATATCATTTTGAATTCATATTTGTTCCCCGAAGGAAAACATATGACCAGGTCATATTAATATTGATTAGTTTGTCTACTTCATTGATTATTATATAATGTTTAATCATATTTTTCGAAGCTAAATAATTGAATTATATATCATATTGAACCAGAAGTTCCATTTTATTTTATTGTTTGGCATGATCAATTTGATTGCTAGATCAATAATGATGCGAAATTGAGAATTTGAACATTCAATGAAGAACTAGAAGATTTTTCAATCCAATGAATTTCTATATAATATTTGTTCTCTTTATTGAAAATTGATCATTACTAACTAAAATAGGGATTTAGTTCCCTATATTTCTAAAAATTAATGAGGGAGATAAATGAGGTCACATCACCCTCCATGTTGGCTATCTAGTTATTATTTGTATCTAATAGATTTGATATATATATTAGATAATTATATGATGTTTGCAACCTTAATTTTGCAAAATTACTGCTCAAATTATGAGCATAATTTTCATGTTTTACAATCAAGATGGTATGTCTTGTTCATGCTAGTGATCATAAATCCCAACCTTCTAATAAGTGTTAATTAAGAAGTCAATAAAATGATTTAACACTACTACTTGTTAAACACATTCAATTAATTTGATTGAAACAAAGTTCTTTCCATTTACGTTTAAGGGAAGCTATTACGCATCATGTCAATATCATAATTCTCCCTATTGTAATTGATTTATGAATAAAATCTATTTTTTTCATCTAATTATTTTGATAGTGCAGTATAAATAGTTTGAACCTTATACAATATCTCAAGTCCTAATTATGATATTGTCAATTACTTGGACAATTTTCTCAGCATTAGAGGATGAATTAAGAAGCCGAAAATAATGTATAAATGCATCATTATCTAAATCCTCGCAAAAGAACATTCAAATCATAAGTTCGAATGATGATTCACTTAAATGCATTTATTGATTAAAAAGATCAACAACATCTCATACACCAGTTTTAATGCTCCAACACGAGTTGATGTCATTGGAGGAAAATTTGTTAGCATTATATTTGATATATCTATGGCATGCCTGAAATTTGATTCGAATACAAAAATCTCCAAACGAAAATGAATCAATTGACAAAGATGGTCCCATTAAGGAAGCATTACTCTAATGGGTATTTAGACATAACAAATTATAAAACCCCAAAAAAGGTTCGTGTACATGATATGTTAAAAATTGAGATGTTTCAATTGAAAATACGTAGTTTACTAACTAAGTTTGACTTTATATGCGGAATAATACAATTAACAAGCTCAACAAATCACTTTTAATTGTTTTTAGATGGTTAAACAAATAATTCAATTATCCTAAGTTTGAATACCGCAGTTTGTAATATAAAAAACAATAAATAAAACCAATATTGATGACGGAGAAACCCAATTGGGTAAAAACTCCAAGACCAAGTCATTTACATCCACTATAAACAATATAGATTACAATTCGTTTCCAGTCTAGCAAATTTCACAAATTCTTGCTATTATAATTCCTACAATCTCTAAGATCCGCTATTCCTTCCAGATTCACGATCTATTACCGTGGATATTATCTAACCAACCTGCTAGATTTCTCGATCTACCTCATGTAGCTTCCAAGATCTGTTGTTTCCTTCCAACTTCCGAATCTTCTTCAATTGTTTTCTTTCTAGTGGACTTCCAAGAATCTCCAATTCTTATGTTTTTCCTATGCTTGCAGTCCAACCTCTCTCAACCTTCAGTAGCCTTTGAAGTTTAGCTGAAAAAGTACATTCCTAAGGATTTTTAGGAAATATGTGTTTTGAATTTTTCAATTTGATGTTTTCCCAAAACTCGATTACCGAATCCCAAGAATGATATGAATGATTCCACCAATGAAAAGTGTTCTTGGATCTCTCAAAAGAAGATATGGATATGTTATACTAATGAGACACAATAAGAAAACCAACCAATTTTCGTGCAAGACCCCTCTATACTTATAGTTGAAGGTGTATGAGTAGTATGGACGGTGTAAAACTCTCCAAAATCGCGAACTAGGGTTAACTACGTAATACTATCGCTCAAGCGACCCCTGGGTGACAAGGGAACGACAATGATTCTATTTTTGTCGCTCGAGCGATGGCCAGGAGAACAGCTAGATAAATTCCGATGTCGTTTTTTCCTTGTTTCCAAACTTGAACTCGAACCCTAAGCTACCTAACTCAACTATACAAAATTGCACTTCACTTCTTGACTTTTACATATATTCAATTAAGTCTTATTTGTTCACAGAATTGCCAATTATAATATTGAACCTAACATCAATACGTTAAGTCATTATAGGAGTAGAAATAGAATCAAAAAAGAAAAGAAAAGGTTGTCGATAATACTTTTACACATGATGTACTGCATCATATTATGACAGTGAGAAATCAAAATAAATTCATTGAAACATATCGATTGAAGTAATGATTGGCCAAATAAAATGACGCGACAATACTAAAATTGAATTTACTAGAGAAACCTGAAGTTTCTGGACGTGATCCTAGTAAAATTAAACTTACTATAGAAACCCGAAGTGTCTAGATCTACAGTCTGAGCACATAAAGGTGGATACTATGCAAAATGAAAATGAAAGAAGTAAGTCGTAATATGAAATGTATGACTCTTTACATAAATAATTTTGCGAAGACTTGTATAAATAGATAAGTTATTGTGTGGTGGATGTAATTATAGCTCTCTACTTTGTTAGCATGACAAAGCATGAAATTTGATATGCATATATAAATGTAATTAAAATCAACTTATCTTATACAAATATAGTACCATCCTTGAATGATTTAATATATTTGAAGCATAATTCAAGTGATATTATCATGAGGGGAGTAAATACCCGTTGTTCTCTTTTTTCCTTGACCAAGATTTTGTCCTACTGGGCTTTCCTGACAAAGTTTTTGATGAGACAACTTTTGTGACATACTCAAAAGAGTAATGTGCTCCTTTTCTTTCATTAGAAATTTTTCCTTGTGATTTTTCCTAATAAGATTTAAAGAGGCATATTCTTTGTGTGATGAATATCCATAACATACAAGACATTTACCCTCGAAATAATACTATATTATATATGAAACTCATGAAGATATTAACAAAAGCTATTTTTTGAATTATCATGCTACTATAATCATCAAATGTTGATAAATATCTCCTATGAAGATGATATTATTTGAAGACATGTAGATGACATGAGACATAACTCACCAGAAATTGAAATATTGAAAACATTGACGTACAAGACATGAATCGCTTGATACAATAACTTTCACTTATTGAAATCAAGGGGAGTAGGTGTACTTTTTTTTTTCCTTCGATCAAATTTTGTTCCACTGAATTTTCTTGACAAGATTTTAATGGGCAGTATTTTATTATTTCAAATTATTTCTTCTCTTTTTGTTCGTTGGCATTTTTGTCTCATCGAATTTTTACCAAACAATGTTTTAATAAAATAGTTATTATGCAAATAATCATCCAATGGGAGTGTTGTAAAACTACAAGATAAATATTAATGATTATGCAGTATTATCATCATGCATAGATAAATATTATTTAGTTTAGAGAATATTTCATTCCATTTGTAATTCTCATTTGAACCCTATAAATGTAGATCTTGATTCTCAATAAAATAAATACTTGAATTTTGACTTTCTATTTTTTTCTCTCTATTTATTCTCTATCACCATGTTTGATAAACATTCTTCTAAAATAAGTTTTTCTCTCTTATTTTAAATCACACATTTTTCAATAAAATAATATTACACGTTAATCTAAGAATTTTTCTTATTTTTTAAAGAAGTGATACACGTACAGGAGGGGGTGGGTTCACTACCAGGCTTCTAACTGTAGAGGGGGCGTGCATTTTTTTTCCATTTTTTCAAACATGTGGGGCCGCCAGTGTGAATAACCTGGCAGGCCCTTATAGGTTATGATCATGTACTTGGAGCAAAATACTATTTTTTAACCACATATTTTCCATCAAAATACTATTTAAAATGCATTCTTGGAAGAATAATCAATAATGTGGCTCAAACAGAGTGTATATTTCTCTTTTGTTCATTTAATTTTATAATAATTGAAAGTTTTAAGGGTTTATTTGAGCTCTATTTTTTAGGGAATAGATTTTATAATAGTGATTTTTTTTAAGAGATTGTGTGGTTAAAAGTAGAAAATTATTAAATTTATGTGTAAAATTAATTTTTTGAGAGAATTTGTAATTGAAAATAAGTTTTTAAAAAAATGAAAATTTTAAGAATAAGACTCAAACAGGACAAACTAAATTGGGAAAATTAGGTACAATACCCTTAAAAAATGAAGTATTTGATTAATACCTTAAAGCTAACTAAAACTACTATTACTGTATTAATTACGTTCAAAACCTTAAAACTCACGACAAGAATCCAAATCAAAAAGGGAAATCCTTGAATTAGAAAACTCTCGAAAAACCTATGTTGCGGACTTCTACTTTGACTCCAATGTTCTTGTAGAGAGAAAAACTCACCACCAATTTTAATGCTACTGCATCTTTGTAGTTTTAACAAGAGTTTCCCATTTGGACAATTGGGTGATTTTGTGGCGAATCTTTAATGAAAATCTTTTCTTGCACTGTAAATGCTCGAATTTGGTAAATCTTTGTTGATATTTGGTCAATAATATCTATGGTCAAAGTAGGTAAATTAATTCCATGAACCAAAGTTATCCAAGAAAAAAATCTAGGAGAATAGAAGGAAATTCAAACTTGAAGAATTACGCTCATATGAATTTGTAGGTAATATTGAATAAACTTTTTTTTTATAAGGCTGAACTTTGAATTTGAGTAGATTTTTTCGTCCATTTATATTTGAAGCGGGTTTGAGCATAGATTGTGATGAGTTTGTGTATAAATGAATAAAAAAAAATTGTCATTAATTTTGGATTAGCTCCAGAACTAAATAGCACACTCTTTTCCTTTGATTTTTTAAGATACCATCAAGGTATTTGACAAAAGGGCCATGCTAGAATGTCCAAGTAGGATGACAAAAGGGGAGTGCCCAAATGATTTGGCACCCCCCTATTGGAGGGGGTGGGGGGGCCATAATGGCCACATGGCACCCCTAATGTACAAGATATACCCATCTGTCTTCTGTCTCTCTCACATATTCACTTATTGGAGGGGGCGGCTTGTGGGCCAGCCGCCCCCTCCAATAGGGGGGTGCCAAATCATTTGGGCACTCCCACTTTTGTCAACCAACTTGGGCAAAGTAGAATAATCCTTTATATAAATTGTGGAAGCATCCATGTGCAGTTTATTGACCAATTTGGCAAATTTGAACAACGTCCAATTACGTAAATATGAAGACTCTCAATTCATACATTGAACTTGCAAGTGGAGGATAAAGTCTTGAAGAAGTACTACTTGTTGCTTTTGTCTGGATATTATTGGAATTCCTGCACTGATATTTGTTCCATTTGATAGGATTTTGTTGAGTGATTTAAGATGTATGTGGTGGAGAGTAGAGGAGGATGTTAAGGCACATGTCCTGCGATTTTGATGATCCTAAGAGGCTTGGTCGGATTCACCCTCGATCAGATTCAACATTTTGCACAATTGGAATGAACTTTAGTTCTAACTTTGATAATTTTTTGTGTGGGTTTGTTACTGTTTTCTTGTTAAGGTGGGTTGTATATATCAATTGTGAAGGTTTTCGATAGAAGCTATAATTGAGGAAAGCCCCTTTCATTTCGTATTGGTGTTGGCAAGTATTGTGCATTAACAATTTTCGTTCGCCCACAATATTCACAGTAGAATTCGATAGAACTCTAAAATCAATTATTTCTAAATTCTTTGTGTGATCAATTAACCTTACATTCCATTTCTGCCCGAGGAGAAATTTACCATTTTAAAGGCTTCTTAGTACTATAAATGGTGAAGGCATAATGGTGCCTGTCAAATGCCAAAACTTGAATTGTATGCTGTATTGTACATGGGATTTCTAGACATGGCATCATAAGTTTTCAAAAAGTTGCCTTCTGTATAGCAAATTGGTGATGCTCACGTCTTTATCCTAATTCTTTTATATGTATTCATGTTGGAAACTTCTAACTTGGAAAAGTGTACAATTCATTTGTCCAATAATTTTTACTAATCATGAAATCAGGATTGAAATTGTTTACTGAACTATTTTGATTAATATGGACACTGTGTTACAATTCATGCATCCCAAAAGTACTACTTTGAAGAAATTGACATCTAAATGCATTGCCTAACTGACATAGTAACTAATGTATTCATTCAATTTGAGGATTGAACTCATACAGTTCATTGACCTCTGAGAGCATTTGCCTCTCAAAATGAATATTGAAGAAAGAAAGCATACATTTTCTTAGGGTGGGTTGTATGTATCAATTGGATGTTATAAAGTTGTTTGTAAATTAAAACCTATATATGAAGTGGAATTGACAATTGTTCATAGATAAGTTGGCTTGTTTATATCTATATACCTTTGATGGTTTTGATTTGTTTGACATTTTCCCTTTGAAATGATGATGTGTTTGATTTGTTGATTAAAACCATACTTTCAATTGCCTCGAGTACTATACTTGGGATGTCAACGAGCCAAAATTCAGGGCTCGGGCTCAACTCGAATAAAAATGGTTTGAATCTTCTTTTTTTTTTAGCCAAGCCAAACTTTTAGTCGACCAAAAAATCTAGCTAAGTAGCTACTGGTATGTAGGGGTGGGCGTGGGTCGATTTTTTAACCAATCCAATATGGTCGGTTTGATCAAAAATCAAACCAACACAACCCATTTATGTGTTCTAACCCAACTCAACAAGTTTCGGTCGGATTGAGTTGGATTGATCGGTTTGGACATTAAAAATCATAACAGTATATTCCGACAATAAAAACCTACCAACAACATGAAATGCATAAATAAAAAATTCTAAAGAAAGAAAATAGAGACATCTTGTATTTGTAATTAATACTGCATTTGTTTTCAAATCAAAGTTTAACAAGAAATGGGAAAGATTAATCAAAAATCCACTACAGCAATGTTTTAATAGCATAACCACAAGTTAAATTATAAACTTGGAATAATCATAGACCAAAAAAAAAAGGAAAAAAAAGAAAAAGAAACCGAATACTTTACACAATCCAATGAGAATTGACTCGTATTCAAACTTGTAAGACATGAAGGGATGTCTCAAAAACGAAACGAAAAGGGAAATTCCCCATAACTTAAGAAAAGTAGTTGGGGAAAATTCGATAAATATGCAGAAATATATAGTTTGAAAATGAAGTGTTCAATGTAATATGTCTATTGTAAATGGGATTGTATTTATACAATCTTTGAGCAGCTAGAATGGAAGCCAAGAAATCAACTTTATTTATTTTGGCACTGTCAAGCAAATTTCAAATGGGACAACAAAAGTACTACTTTTTTTCTATGCATTAGTGGAGGTCTTATCAATGGGTTGGGACGAGTTAAATCGATTTTCTTGGATTAACNGTGTTCAATGTAATATGTCTATTGTAAATGGGATTGTATTTATACAATCTTTGAGCAGCTAGAATGGAAGCCAAGAAATCAACTTTATTTATTTTGGCACTGTCAAGCAAATTTCAAATGGGACAACAAAAGTACTACTTTTTTTCTATGCATTAGTGGAGGTCTTATCAATGGGTTGGATAAGGTTAAATCGATTTTGTTGGATTAACTCGTGACCCGACCCAACCCGACCCGCTTTCTTCACCCAAAACCCAACCCAACTATATAATAATAAAAAAAAAAAAGACCCAAAACCAGTCGATTCGGACGGTTTAGGCGGGTTGGTTTGAGTTTTGTCCACCCTACCGGTATGTTTGCCACAAGCTACCTGCTATCAGGCAGCTAAGTAGTTGCATGTAGGCTTGCCACAAACTACTTGCTATCGGGCAGCTACACGCTAATCTAGCTTTTATTTTTATTTTGTTTAAGGCTCAATTCGTCATGGATTGAAAATGGCTCGTGTGACTCGACAAGCCACACGGGCAGGCTTAGACTCGGTAGAACCAAGCCGCGAGCCAAGCAGAGCCGAGCCACGGCCGTCCGAGTCGACTAACCAAATTGACACCCCTATACTACACTGAAAAAAAGTAGATGGTTTTTAGTGTTTGTCACTTTTTTT
>CAIGRO010141982.1:0-21230 GCA_903798355.1 Fraxinus baroniana | reverse complement strand
TTACTTGGAATTAGTGACACATTACACATGTGAGTCACATATACAACTTACTCCGGTTAAACCTGATTTATATGTGTGGGGCAGCACTTATGTTCTTAAATTTTGCATATTTATGTTCAACTGTATTTTCTCGTTGATCAACATATTGAAGTACATGCCATTTGCATATTTAAAAAAAAATCAAGTGGTGCTAGAACATAAAGTTTTGGAAAATGTGTTATATTTGCCATTTTTAGAAACATGTGCCTGAAATTGAATTTTTTAAAATGTTGGTGCTATTTTTGATATTTGAGTTGTCACTCGATTTTCGCTCGAATATCGCTTGAGCGACACCTTCAGATTGATTTCGCTCGACCATCGCTCAAGCGATGGCGCTTATAAGGTGCGATCCCAATTCATTCTTCACTCATTTTTTCGCATCTCTATCTCAAAATTTGACCTTCATTGAGCAAATTTTTGCAATTTCTCACACTTCAAGGCATGGACAACGAGTTTGGCCTTCATTAACATCATTTTCTTCACTCAATTCAAAAATTTTGAATGTAAATTGATTAAACCCTTGTTTTTGACATAATTGGGACTTTTTAGTTTTCTTTGCTATTTGCCCTAACTTTTCACATGAATTCATGGATTTTGAGTATGTTAATGTTGTGAGAATGCAATTGTTTTAATGTGATTCGAATTTTACATGATTTTGGTGATTTTACCCATTTTCTTGAATGTGAAATACATGTTCTTGTCCTCTTGTTTCTATTGGTCGATTTTGTTAAGTCTTGAGATGTGTTTCGATGCTAAGTGTGTTATTCTTCATTGTGTGTTGATGTGTGGGCATTGGGTGTGTTGGATTGTGCATTGAATGCCCTGAGTCTTCATTACACTCCAGGTGTTCGATGAAATGTCTCATTCACGCGTTCGTGTGCTTTNTTGGTCGATTTTGTTAAGTCTTGAGATGTGTTTCGATGCTAAGTGTGTTATTCTTCATTGTGTGTTGATGTGTGGGCATTGGGTGTGTTGGATTGTGCATTGAATGCCATGAATCTTCATTGCACTCAAGGTGTTCGATGAAATGTCTCATTCACGTGTTCGTGTACTTTTTGCTACACTTTTGCACACACAAGTTGTATCCCATGCCATGAACACTTCTATGCACTCACATGTCAATTTGGAGTTGATTGGCATTGAATTTTGGTTTAGGTGCCATGTCACTCACTTTGCACCTCCATCTAGACATCACTGCACCTCCATCCTGCAGTTACTGCACTATGCCCATACAGTGTCCTATTTGACTCATTTGCTTTGCTTTACGAGCATGTGGCATATGTTGCCCTGTTTTGCATTTCATGAATTGATTTACATTGATTTACGTGTCCTGATACAAATTTACATCGTTTTGCGTGTTTACTTCACTTGTACATCATGTTCACGCATCTCATGCATCAGACTGCATGGCCACTCATGTGGTCTACATTCTCTTTTGTTGCATCTCTTGACATGGTTGTTCGGCAATCATGTTCAAGATGTCGCCAAAGAGAGCTCGGACCACCACACAGATGACCAATAGATCTCCCTCCTACAATCGGGCGCGTTTAGTTTCTTCCATTGCTTTCGAGGTGTTTACTTCTCAATTTTCACATCGTCCTGTCCTCGTAGAGCGTGAGGTTATTTTAGCTGATTTATCCCCCGATATTGCTGCCATTTTCATTTCTCGGGGTTGGAAGTCTTAGTTGAATGGGTTGGTTCCCCCTCCTAATCTGTTGATTCAGGAGTTCGTCTGAACGTCCATGAGGTATGCAATACCTCATTTATAGTCTATATTAGAGGTCGTACTCTTAGGCTCTCTCCTGATATTTTGGCTGAGTCTCTTGATATTCCTCGGGTTCCTCGCCCGATCTTTCCTTATCTTTTTGCTGAGACCGGTCCTACTGATACTGTGGTTTATTCTACTCTGTTCGATACCCCATTGGCAGGGGGTTCAACTGTATTTCGTACGGATCGCTCCCGACCGAGCGAAAGGTATTGTTGCGCATTGTATGCAAGAACATGTGGCCTGTCCTACACACTTCTTCTTTACCATATGATAAGGCTCGATTTCTATATACCCTAGTTCATGGTGACTCGATTGATCTTCCCACTTTCTTGTGCCAGCATATTCTTCGTACTTTCAGAGTCCCTAGTAGTAGGATACGCCTTCCTTATGCTTGCCTTGTACATCGGTTGGTCACCGCCCTTGGTGTTGTTTTTCCCGAGGGTTCCACTTGTTGGATTGGTCGACTGATCGGTCATACCACTATTTCGCAAAGTCGATCACATGCAACTTCATCTTCTACTCAGGTTGCGTCTACTGATCCTATAGTGCCAGCTGACCCTATTGGTGATCTTCTCTCTGCTGATCCGTCCTCCATTCCACCTTTTGAGGCTCCATCCACTTCTGACGTTCCTCCTTCTACATCTTCTTCCGTCCCTCCAGTTTTCTTGGATGTTGATCCCATGGCCGCCTTGATGGGCCAGATGTCTACTATGATCAGACAGCAGGCTTGACTAATTGCAGAGGTGACTCAGACGAGGACAGAGATAATTGCCTTGCGTGGGGAGGTTGCGGATGTTCAACGTCGCTTGCCCTGGATGCGTGCGAACTGGGACTATGGGAGTGATGATCCTGATGCCTTTGGTAAGGATGATGCTCTCGCAACATAGTATATGAATCTTCATTGTAGATTTTGTATGCTTTGACGTTTGACTAGACATTAGGCTCCCTTATGATGTATTGTCCATTTTTTTGAACAGTTGTCTAGTTCATTAATATATATATATATAATCAAATTTTTTTTTGCTTGATCTGTCTATTTTTGGCCTCCATTTGTGTATTGTTGTGTGATTTTGCTCCGTCCTTTCGGCATTTATGACCAAAAGGAAGAAATGATTGTATAGTAAGGGAGAGATCTAATCATACACATTTATTGTTAAGAACATATTGATACATATGTCTTTAGGGGTCATTGAGGTGAGACATAGATACTGTATAGACATATTATGCTTTACGCTTCTTGGTTATCTACAATCTTTTGCATATGTCTTTGTTTATAGGGGTCGTTGGGGTGAGACATTGATATAAATTTTTTGACATTTAACTCTGATATACATTTGCATTGATGATTTTTATGTCATATGTCTGAGGGGTCGTAGAGGTGAGACATAGATACATTTTCTATTGCGTTAACACTTATATTTTGTAGTAGTGGCATTACAATTGCATTGCTTATCATACATTGAGGGGGAGCATGTGCATTGCAAATTGTGTTGCATTTCATGCAAGGCTGTTTGAGTTTTCTTGATGTTTTGTGGTATTAATGTGGTTATGGTGTTTTGGTTAACGTTAATATTGCATCTCAAACTAGCGTGCTTGTTTTTATTGATAATGCTTCTAAAAGTACTTTATCACTTATTTCTTGTATCACGTGCTTTTACACTAGGTTGTGAGTTGTTGATTTCGGGATATAGGTTTAACAACGTGGAAGCTCATTTAGTTGGTTTAGTTGGACTTGAGTAGTTTTTGATAGATTGTTGTTGTTTTGTATTGTGTTTTGTCACAGAATGTCAAATGGGGAGTTTGTTAGGTTTATATTTTGTATTGGTGATTCTGTGAACAAATTGACTAACTTGAACAATTATAAAATTTTAGGGACTGAATTGTAAAGTTTCATAGTTGGTGAATTAGCGGGTTCAGGGTTCCATGTTTGGAATAAGAAGGATTCACGTCGATTTTTCGATAGCTGCTAGCCGGAGTGCTGTCCAAGCGGTTGGAACAGAGACTACATCGCTCAACCTTCGCCCCACTATCGCTCGAGCGGCCTATTTTACGGCCAAACCTAATTTCTATTCCCGAGATTTTTACTTGGCTCATACAACCTATTTCGTCCAACATATAAATTCTTGGCGTCGTGTTTTCTATTGTGAGGAGGTTGAATATATTACATTCTTGAGAAAATTCATGCTTCATCATATTAAAAGTTCAATATTTCCATTGTTTATGCATCAGACCTTATGAAAACATTAAAGAGCCAAATCAAACACTGAATTGTATTCTTCGCTTGGTTCTGCTGCTAGATTGTGTCGTCAATTGCGCTGCATTGAAGATCAATGAAGAACTAAAGAACGTGGAGTTCTTTGGGGAAGATCGATATGAGATAAAATGCGTAAAGAGTCAGGATTGGACTTCTTGTGCTCATTCCAGAAGGACTGCTTTACAAAGAAGAGTTGGGATTGGTGTTCGTATGCATATTCCAGGAGGTCTGCTTCGCACTTTAGACAGCAGATCAGAAAGCTTGTGTTATCAACCTTGCTGGTAGTCTGTAAGTTAATGGACAGTTTATAGCGGATCTTTAACTGACAAAGTGCACAGAGTTCTTCCCACGTTGGGTTTCTCCACGAATAATTCTGTGTTGTTTACTGCTTTATTTAATTGTTTTGATATTGTTGCGGTATTCAGAGATTGACTTAATTGGATTGTTTGACTAATCACCTAGAAATAATTAACTTGTGACATGTTGCTGGTTAATTAGTTTTGATTATTCCGCATTTATACATAATCACTCCCCTCTAGGTGTAGTTGGGTCGAATCTCGCATTTCTAAAAAAAAAAAAAAAAAAGAAGATGAATCATATTCTTAGTTCATTTAAATACTTCAATAATTCATTTTCCACATTTTAATAGTCATATGAAAATATTGTATCAAAAAATTATTTTTATCATACTATCCTTTTAGATAAAAATAAGTTTTGAATGAGATTGAATTTTCCGAACTATACTTACATGTAGTGATGTATCTATTTATTCAATCACTCGTCAAACTTTTTCTATATTTTGTTGTAGCATGTAAATATTAGATTATGAGAAGTAAATGGAGGAAATGACAACACAAAGTATATCGATCGGGATTGTATAATATTGAGTAATTGACTACGGTCAACCACTATGTATTTTTTACAAATATATAAATAAAAATTATGTCATTACAAAATCACGTGCGTTGCAGGTGTACATACTAGTTAGAGAAATTATCTTGAACGACCCCATGCATTTATCATATCTTAATTAGCCAAATGTCCCAATAATTAAATTCAGTCGTTTGCATTATCTTTAATTTTTTGTTGCAGGCCTCAATCAATTTGGTTGGGGTGGGAAAATATGGTGAAGCATGCAAGTTGTGTAGGTTCACTTTCAATACATTATATCAACATCTCTAGGTTTAAATACATGTCACATTATTGTTATTGCACATTTCGTGCGAAGTGAATAGGTACAAAAGCAAATATTAAGTTCCTATTTGATTCAACTAGAAAAAATAGATTAAAATTTAGAGTATGTTTGGTAGAGATTAAAATCGGATTAAAATTGAAAAATTAGCCGTTATTGTTGACTTTTATTAGACGGGTGGAACCCAATAACGGTCATATTTTCAATTTTTATTGGATTTTAATTGTTACAAAACAGGCTATAATTTAAAGTTGATAATTAACTTTAATCACAAATTGCATAGGATCTACAACTTTTTAACCTTGCATTTCATCAACTTTTATCAAAATATTCTAAAAATCTATTATTATTATTATTATTTAATCTTAAATAAACGGGGCTAATTGTTCTTTATCCCTAAAAAGCTTTTAGGGATGATCTGGACAGGAGACAAGCCTCACATGGAGGTACTATAAGGTTTTCCTACCCATGGTGGTTCAAGGGATCCAATCACTGTGGGTCGTTTCGATTAACAAGGTCATTATAACTTGATTCAGAAAAAACATTTTAGAAATTATTTTACAATTCAACTTAAATATTTTATTCATAATTTATTTTCAATCAATAATGTCAGAATTAGTCTCATTTCTCTCAGAATTTAACGTGATAGCATCCCGTCACAGATTTTTTCTATGTACGAATGGTCATCCCATAGATTGAAGGCAAGTGGCTTTTCTAGGTGGGTGTGACAAGGATCGATAATATGGTAGAAATATAATAAAATGATTTTCGATTGGTTGGTGATTATCAACCTCTCTTCAAATAGAAATGGACTTTTCTACATTATTCAAGTCATCAAGTTGAAATTTTTGAACCCTTAATGAGTTTCGAGGTCGAAGAAAGCTTGATTTTGCTATCAAGTAGTTCACATAATTATTTAATACGCTTATGTATTCACGATCATCAAACATCACTCGACGTCATATAATATTTACGATTGAATAAAAGTATATATTGAACTAAAACCCAATAATTAAAAGCAATTTTCGTACAAGTTGAAGAATTGACAAGACCTCTAGACAAGGATGCTGATGATTGGCCTCAAATCAATCTGCTGAATACAAATGATTGGAGAGCAAATATAACTATCCACTGGCATCTTTATTACAAGTCATTAATTTTAGGTTCTTTCTGGAATGGTAGCTGAGAGAGAGGGACCAAATGTTCTGTTACTTTTCAGACGGAGGGCGAAAACTGTACACCACACATACACACCAGACAACAAACAAGCAAGTGGGGCTCGTCATTTTTGTAATATTTAAATACAATGTGAGTCCACTGTTTTAGTCTTTTCTGGTCAATTTTCGTTGTTTCTTTTTTTGTATAAATGGGAAAAGCCATCGATAGCCATTGCTTATTTTCTTTTACTACATGTGACAAGCAATTTAAATAGAAAACAAATATGTAGAAAAAGAAAAATCAATTTAATTTTAATGCAAAAACAAAGTCAAATCTATCAAAATAAAAACTTAATTAAGCATCTCCTTTTCGTGCTGATCTTTTTTTTTTGTTTTGTTTCTTTTTTTTTTTTTGTTTTTATCTTCAATGTGATTTAGGACTTCAATTAGCACATCTATGAAGGAATTACAAAATAGTCGAAGAAACTATCGAATTTCTTTTTATATTATTTCTCACGATAGTGTGAGAGAATTCTAAAACGGTATTGGTAAGACAATCATAATTCAATTTTTTTTTAGTTCTTTTCAATGATAATATGAATATATTTTTTTATTTAAGGGAAACTATGATATTTTTATAGTTTTAGCAAGCTGGAAAATTATCACTATAAATAAGAATAATAATTCAAAAAATAATGACTAACAGTAAGTGTAAATTTGGTAAAGAACGTATAGGCTTGGCCAAATTAATATAAAACATGACGTGTTGCACAATAGGAAATTGGTGTTGCTTGGGGTGAATTTGAGATGGGACGAGAGGATCGGTCGATTCTCTAAACTAATATGAGACTGTACAATTAAGAATTAACAAAAAAAAAAAAAATATTAATAATAATAATAAGTACACTTCAATGTTTAACCCACAAAAAATGAAATAATTTGTGTTTTTAGTATCTTCAGCAATTTGTTTAATTTGTTATTTATGCTCATCTTTGTCTCTCGTTATTTTATGTCTATATTTAATTCTCTATATTTTATGTCAGCAGACGATCATACGATATTATTTTCTTTTAACAATTTTTGTCTTTCGAATATTTTCCCTTTCAATATTTATAGCTTTTTGTCTTTCCTTATAATCTTTAGGATCTTTTATCAAGAAACTCAAGACACTAAGAGATAGAAAGCTCAGTGATTTTCTTGATCTATAAGAGGAGTCACCTCTATTTATATCTAATGCGGATAATATCTGGCTTTCTATTACAACTAATCTACTGATTGCTCGATTTTCTAGATGAATATTAATAGATTTTTTAAGACTTTCTAAAGAACATAATGATTTAAATACGCTTGTGTATTCACGATCATCAAACATCACTCGATCGTCATATAATATTTACGATTGAATAAAAGTATATATTGAATTAAAACCCAATAATTAAAGGCAATTTTTGTACAATTTGAAGAATCGACAAGACCTCTAGACAAGGATGCTGATGATTGGCCTCAAATCAATCTGTTGAATACAAATGATTGGAGAGCAAATATAACTACCCACAGGCATCTTTATTACAAGTCATTAATTTTAGGTTCTTTCTGGAATGGTAGCTGAGAGAGAGGGACCAAATGTTCTGTTACTTTTCAGACGGAAGGCGAAAATTGTACACCACAGAGATACACCAGACCACAAACAAGCAGATGGGGCTCGCCATTTTTGCAATATTACAATACAATGTGGGCCCACTATTTTAGTCTTTTCTGACCAATTTCAGTCGTTTCTTTTTTTGTACAAATGGGAAAAGCCATCGATAGCCATTGCTTATTATCTTTTACTTTATGTAACAAGCAAAAGTGACGTTTAAATAGAAAACAAATATGTAGAAAAAGAAAAATCAATTTAATTTCAATGCAAAAACAAAGTCAAATCTATCGATAATATCAAAATAAAAACTTAATTAAGCATCTCCTTTTTGTGCTGATGTTTTTTTTTTATTTATCTTCAATTAGCACATCTATGAAGGAATTACAAAATAGTCGAAGAAACTATCGAATTTCTTTTTATATTATTTCCCACGATAGTGTGAAAGAATTCTAAAACGGTATTGGTAAGACAATCATAATTCGATTTGTTTTAGTTCTTTTCAATGATAAAATGAATATATTTTTTTATTTAAGGGAAACTATGATATTTTTATAGTTTTAGTAAGCTGGAAAATTATCACTATACATAAGAATAATAATTCAAAAAATAATGACTAACATTAAGTGTAAATTTGGTAAAGAACATATAGGCTCGGCCAAATTAATATAAAACATGACGTGTTGCACAATAGGAAATTGGTGTTGCTTGGGTGAATTTGAGATGGGACGAGAGGATTAGTCGATTCTCTAAACTAATATGAGACTGTACAATTAAGAATTCACCAACAAAAAAATAATACTAATATTAATAACAATAAGTACACTTCAGTGTTTAACCCACAAAAAATAAAATAATTTGTGTTTTCAGTATCTTCAGCAATTTGTTTAATTTGTTATTTATGCTCATCTTTGCCTCTCGTTAAACTCTTCTTTCTTTCTTTCAAAATCATTTTCAGCCACACATTTATACAATAAAATATTTTGTATGTAAATTTAAGTTTTTTTCTTACTTTTTAAAACACATTCTCCAAAAAAATCTCAAAACATTTTTTTCCTAAAAAAAAAAAGTATTTTTAATGGAAGACAAACCGAGACTATTTTTTAAGGATTCGATTATGATAAGGCCCAGAACGGTGGATAATACATAGGCCCAGCTCAATCCGTCAAGGGCCAAACATTAGTCTTGATTGTATGTCTGGTTTAGTAGAAATGACAACTAATCTACCGATTGCTCGATTTTCTTGATGAATATTAATAGATTCTTTAAAACGTTCTAAAGAACAATAAAGCAAAGTATGATCGTCTACTATCGTAAAATATAGAGAATTAAAAACAATATGTTTGTAATAGCCTGAGAGTACTTTACCGTTCAGTAAATTAATTTCTTCAAATACTCTTTTTTTTTTAACTCTCTCTCAGCTTTTTTCTTGACCTTCTAAAAATGTTTAAGACTGTAACAAAAAAAGGATGTTCATCATGTTTAAAAAGGCTTGAACAAACTTACTCAATAAGTAAAATAGTCAACTTAACTCAGAGGATTACTTTATCCCTTTTGGCCATGAAATCCACAATAAAGAGGTTGAGAGAGTTCGGATTATGTACGGAAATAAAATACGACATTTTGAATAAATTAATCACTTACTTGGTGTTTCCTTGTTTAAGCCTTGCCCGAAAATTAAATAAAATAAACGAACATTATAAACAAGAGAAAGTATGAAAAGAACTTACTTTTTTTATTTCTAAAATCTTTGAATCTACAAGAGCTTACAAGGATTTCTTTGAATTTTTTAGTGTAAGTGCTAGTGTGTGTGATGTTGCTATTTTTCTCGGTGTGTTCTTCTTTAAGAGTGGTGTCGGTATTTATAGACGCTGGTACACCATGTTTATTATTTTCTACACTATTCAACTTTACAAGTGTGTGATTTATAATTAAAAGAATATTGTGTAACTTTATAGGTGTATGACACATATTTAAATAATTAAATATCTCTTTACAGCCGTGAGAAATGTACGTCTTCTTGTCCCCAACTTTTTGACTTTGTCATGATAATCGTCCTTTAAGTTATATTCTTCTGTCTTTTGCTTTATCTTTACGTCTTTTCTTCTTTAATTGTCTATCTTTCCATTATCTCTATGTAGACTTCTTCTAGGTCTGCGTCCGTTCCATTATTTTGCCCATCTGATATGTATTCCTATTCTTCTTTTGTGTCTGATTGTCTTGTTGATTTATTGCCTGCTTCTTGGAATGCCATAAGATATATCTCTTTTTGTTCAATATTTGGTGCTGAAATTTTTTCTGTTTTAACTTTTAAAGCAAGATGCTATTGGCAGAAAATAACTTCATTATTCCATTGAGCTACAAGTCTGGAATTATTGTTTTGCGCTTCCATCATTGCTATACTCTTTGAGATTCGTCTTTCATAATCAATTTGTCGAATTTTTATTTTTGTATTGGTCTTCGAGGAGGGTCGAAATCTTTTGACTCCTTTGTATAATAAAATATGATGATAAGGTGGAATTATGATATCGTTATTTACAAGAGGTGGTATGGAAATAAATTGAATCATCAAATGGTGATCTCTTAGCTGACTAAGAATATATTTAAGTTTAGGTGGAAAAAATTTGAAAGATCTATTTAAGATATATATGGTGTATATCATACCGAGTTTTAAGGCTAGATAAAAAATGTCTTCTTTTTCAAAAATCGTGTAGTCAAAAGAAATTGTAGGATAATTAAGTCTGAGAAAAGCTGAGTTATTGGCCGATTCATATTTGGGGCCATGTTTAAGAAAATATCGATTTTCATCGTGATAATAGGTTCGAATTTGAGAAAAATCGATAATTTCTTGTATTACTGACTCTTTTATAGAACTTTGAACAATAATGGCACAATCACCAATTTTCTGTTCTAATTCATATAAAGTCTTTTCTTGCCCTGCAGCTGTAGAATTTGTTAATTCAATAAGTCTTTCTATTTTATTAGAATAATTTCTACTTGAAGATACAATATCTTTAGAAATAGGTTTTTCAATAACATTTTTAGAACTTAATATTTCTAAACTATCATGCAACTGAAGAATCCCATGTTGATATTTACTAATAGTCTGTTGGGATGAAGAGATGTCGTCTTCAAGAATTTGTAGTCTTTCTACTAATGATTACTTTCTAAAATTTAAATTTCTAACAACCTTGGTCATAGTTTTACAACTATCACAAAGTTGTATTGAGGATGAAGATAACGCTTGAGAAGTAGAAGAGGGTTGCGTAGTCTATCTAACTCTTTCAGATATATATAAAAGTTAAATCCTATCATTTCTCTATAGAAATTTAAAGTTTCTTCTAATGTGTAAAATCCTTTCAAAAAAGGGTCTGGAAATCTTTCTACTTGTTGTAATACTTCTGGCCAATAATTATATATACCAGGCTTTCTACCTTTAACTACTGCAAAGAAGCTAGAATTTCTGATTTCTACTTGATCATGAATCTGTCTAAAATGATTTGCTAAGGCATTAATGCTGTCTAATTTTTGTTTAGAGTCATGTGCCATCTAGAGATGATCTAGTAGACAACGCTCCCTTTCTTGTATTTTTTCTAAATCATTTCCTTTGAACCGAAGATTAGATCTTTGTAGGGCCATGAAAATAATGAGTTAGAAAATTAATAACTTGTCTACTTAAGTTATCAGCCAAGATATTTTTTTTTTTCCGTTTATGTGTTCTATATTAATTTCATAGATGTTTAATATCTCATACAATTTTAACTCATATTCCATTGTGGATCGAGCTATACAAGTTTGTTTAGACGATTTTCAGTACATAGCTTCGCTTCCAATGGTAAATGATGTGAACCCGCGTAGTGAAGAACTACGAAACCTACAAATAGATTGAAATCGAACCCAAGAAAGCCAAAAAATCAAAGTTTTGGATTTGATTCAAAAAATAACGAATCAAAATAACCAATAAAACGTGAACGAATTTTGACACTTTTGATTGACTATTTGAGAATCTCACCTATTTGATTTGAACGCCATACGAAAAATCTTGGTAAATTCATGATTTGTCCAACGAAGAAGAAGAAGTCGAAAGCAAATTGCCTCTCAATAATAATGTTGTGTAAAACAATGAAAAATAAAAAATCCTATTTATACTAGCCCTAAAATTGTGCATAATATTCTCAAGATTACAAAATTATGGTAAGAATATAATTCTATTGAAATTAGGAAGTCTCCAAAAAAACTGAAAAAAATTGCTGCCGAAATGAACTATGCGGCCGCATAGTGTATTTCTATGTGGTCGCATAGAACAGCTGAAACTTTCCTTTGGAGTTTCAATAAAGGGGCATGCGACCTCATAGTTGTCCCCAACTCCTTCATGACCCGTTGCTTACAACACGATGCTCCAACTGGTTTCGGCCATCGACCCCTTTATGAAAGTTGTTCCTTGGCTTGTTAACTTCGACATGTCATCCACCGTAGCTTGAGAAAATGATCCCATTACCTCTTTCACCCACTTTACCCTCGAACGTGTCATCGGACCTCCTTCGATAATCAACAGGTCCTTCCCGGGGCTTGACTTTGACGTGCTCGACTCCGTGCTCACATCAGTAAACACATAACCACTTGTAGACTTTGAATCCTTTGTGTCAGATATCCAATTTGTATCGGTATATCCTTCTAACACTACAGGATATCTTGAGTAATGTAATCCATCTGATCGTGTGTCTTAAGTATTTAAAAACTCGATCTAATGCTTTTCAATGGTCATAACTTGGATTACTCGTAAATCTACTCAACTTGTTGACTGCATATGCTATATCAGAACACGTATAATTGGTAATATACATCAAGCTGCCTATAACACGTGAATATTCTAAATGAGATACGAGATTACCAGTATTTTTGGCTAAGTGTAAATTAAGTCAACTGATCTTTTAACTGGTTTATCTTCATATGTCTTGAACTTTCTAAGTATAATCTCAATATAGTGTGATTGAGACAATGACAAATCATCAAATATTTTAGAGATTTTAATCCCTAATATCATGTCAGTTATTCCCATATCTTTCAAGTTAAAATGTTTTATCAATATTTCCTTGGTCGAGGTAATAATATTGAATCATTCCCCATAATTAGCATATCATCAACGCATAGACATACAATCACATATCCATTAGGTGTGGTTTTGATGTAGATACATTTGTCACATTCATTGATTTTGAAACCATTTGACAACATAGTTTTGTCAAGTTTTTCATGTCACAATTTCGGTGTTTGTTAATCCATATAACGATTTTACAAGCTTACACACCTTATTTTTATAGCCAGGAACAACAAACCCTTTAAGTTGTTCCATATAAATTTCTTTTTCTAATTCACCATTGAGAAATGCAGTCTTTACATCCATTTGATGCATTTCAAGGTTATGCAATGCAACGATAACAATCAACACACGTATAGACGTGATCCTTGTAACATGTGATATGTATCGAAGAAGTCTAGTCATTCCTTCTATTTATATCATTTTGCTACTAATCTGGCCTTTATACTTGTCTATTGATCTATCCGATTTCAATTTCTTTTTGAAGATCCATTTGCGACCTTAAGCTTTGTTCCCTGGAGGAGGTTCAACCAATTCCCAAGTACGGTTGTTCATGATGGATTCAATTTCATTATTAATAGCTTCTTTCCAAAAAGGGGCTTCATGAGTAGACATTGCTTCATCAAATGTCCTAGGATCATTTTCTAGTATATATGTTAGAAAATCTAGACCAAAGGTATGAATCCTTTGTCTTTTACTGCGCCTTGGTTCTTCATCTTCTTGATGATTATTATCTTCTTGATAGTTTCTAATTGCAATATTGAAAGTTCGTTTGTGTGAACTTACTTCTTTCTCTTTACAAGGTAAGATATCTTCAAAGAATATAGTATTCCTTGATTCAATGATGGTACCTCATGTACATCAAGTATATCAGACTTACCAAAAATCAATATGCATTATTATTGTTTGCATATCCAATGAAAACACAATCAATAGTCTTAGGCCCAATCTTTATTTGTTTTGGTTTAGGTATATGTACATTTACCAAACACCCTATACTTAAAGATATTTGTAGGAAGGTTTCTGACCTTTTCACAATTCATAAGGTGATTCAATCTTACTTTTGTGTGGTATTTTATTAAGGATATGATTTTCCAAAAGGATAGCTTTCCCTTACAAGTTATGAGGTAAGTCAAAACTAATCAACATTGCATTCATCATTTCCTTAAAGGTTCGATTCTTACGTTCGACAACCCCGTTAGATTAAGGTAAATATGGTACAATAGTTTGATGAATAATTCCATATTTTGCACAAAATTCTTCAAACCATATAATTTACTCTCCACCTCTATCATTACGAATAATTTTTATTCGTTTTTCAAGTTGGTTTTCAACTTCAACTTTATAGTGTTTGAAAATTTTCAAAGCTTCATCTTTACTTTTCAACAAGTATACATAACAGTATCTTGTACAATCATCTATAGATATGATGAAGTACTTTTTACCACCTTTTTTTTGGTACAAAATTTAAGTCACACACATCCATGTGAATTAGTTCTAAAGGTATTGTGGTTCGTTCAACCGAATGATATGGTGTTTTGGCCAATTTTGCCTCTACACATGTCTCACATTTTTCATTATTAAAATGCATAATTGGAAGTAAACTAAAATTCATTAACTTACGTATTGAATCAAAGTTTGCGTGTCCTAATCTATGATGCCATAAATTGATGCCATAAATTAGACGACTCAACAATATAAACAGAAGAAGATATTTTATTGCTTGAATTTTTCGGTACAATAGTAAGGACATTCATTTTGAATAGTCCATCTTTTACATAGCCTTTGACTATATACATGTTATTCTTAGTAAGTACAAACTTATCCTATACTAAGACTATTTTGAAGCCATTCTTGCTTAATAAAGAACTTGACTCTAGGTTCTTGCGAATATTCCATACGTGAAGAGTATTATTGAGGCTAAGTTCCTTCCCCGATGTCATCTTTAATATCACTTTGCCTTGTCTTTCTACTTTTGAACTTGAGAACTTTCCCGTGAATAGTTTCTCTCCCATTGTTGGAGTATAGGAAGTGAACATTCCTTTATCAACACATATGTGATGTGTAGCACCCATATCAACCTACCATTCCATGGGATTTCCATCGTTGTTACACTTTGAAACAACGATCGACAAATTCATATCAGACATACCATTTGTTATGAGATTAGATTCGGTGATATTCACTTCGGCTTGCTTCCTTGGTTTGTGACAATCGACAAGGCGATGTCTAGCCTTTTCACAATTGTAGCAATTACCTTTGAACTTTTTTGCACTCTTATTCAAAGGTTATACAGAATGCTTCTTCTTCTTCTTCTTGCTTTTATTGTTGGATTCCACCACATTAGCCTTTTTTGTCGTATTTGATTTCCAACATGCTTGTACGAACTTCGATTGTCTTCTTCAATCCTTAATTGGACCACAAGTTATTCAATGTTCATCTCTTTGACCTTGTGTTTGAGATAGTTCTTGAAGTCTCTACACATAGGGGAAGTTTATCGATGATTGCAGCCACTTGAAATGATTTACTTAGAGACATATTCTCCGCGTGAATATCATGAAGAATAACCTACAATTCTTACACTTAACTGATGATCATCTTTGAATCTACCATTTTATAGTCCAAAAATTTCCCTACAATGAACTTTTTTGTTCCAGCGTATTAAGTCTTGTATTTCTTTTCCAAGGACTTTCATAGTTCCTTCACAAATTTCTTGAAACTGTATACGTTATTTAATAAATTGTCTAAGCCATTCAAAATATAATTCTTGCACAAGAAATCTGAATGTTTCCAAGCATCCAAAGCAATTATTGATACTCTATTATTTTTCCCTTCTTGTATGGCGGGAGCGTCTTCATTTAAGAACTTTACCAAGTTGAGGCTGTAAGATAGAAAAACATTTTGTGGTGCTATCTCTTGAAATCAGCCCCAATGAATTTCTCTGATTTCTCTCCATGTGGAACGGAGTTTAGAGGGACAGTAACAACCGATATGAACAATTCATTCTGAAGTTCCTATAGTAGAATTGTCGTTCGAAGTAGAGTCGGTATTAAAAATCGGATTCATTTATGTTTACACAAAACAGAAGGTCAACCAAATAAAAAAAAAAGAGTAGACGAAGTTAAACCAAATAATAGTTTAACCGAAATAAAAAGGGTCACTCCAACAACTCAAAATTTCGACTTAAGATTGTTGGATGGATATGGTGTATGGAGTGACAAACAAACGTCTATAGAATCTTTATCAAATTTTTGCTGGGTTTTCGATAGAATAATGCCAATAAAACTTTAAATGAATAATACTAAATGGATGCAAAGTCGAGGCAAGTGTTGAACACTTTATTCTTAAGTCGAATTTGCCCCGTAACGGTGCCTACGATTTATGGCAATCAACGTCCAAGATACAATGACTTCTTCTTCTTGTGTGAGTAGCACTTCAACACACAAGAACGACTAACTAGAATTTGGTCTATGTGCTTTTTAATGCAAAAATGAAGAAAACCAAATTTTTATGCAATATGTATGCAAAATTTGGTTGAGAGAAAGAAGAGAATGTTGTGCTATGATTGCAAATCATTGGTTTGAAGAAAAGGACGTCCTAAGGGTCCTATTTATAGAGTATGAGGGGTTGTGGACGAAGTGTTGCGAGCCAAATCTCGCAACCTTACAAACAGAAGCAACTTTTACTGTCGCTGACTTTTTGCTCAAGCAACAATGACACTTTTCATCAGAGCTTCTGTCGCTCTCATCTCGCTCGAGCGATAGGTGAGCGATAGATATAGTCATATTTCAGCCCGTGTATCCTCTTTTCTATCTAACTTTGGACCGCAATTTCTCATTCATCCGGAATTGATTTTGAGATTCCAAATATACTATGAGATCTACTCGACGAGTAGAACAAGTTGGTCTATTCATATTTCTAATTTGACCATTGGACCATGTTCGAATATTTACTCAAAGTTGAAACTGTGTCACTTGTTCAAAATTATACTTAACCAAATTTTTGTTTCTTTAAACTAATTCCAACAATCCCCAACTTGAATGGAAATCCCTTGATATGCACAATATAATGTAAATGAGATGCAGACTTTAATAAAGGAGTACATGCGACAAGTTATAGCTTCAAGATAGGTGGCTTGTGGCTTTGAACCTTCTTTAGTTAAATACAATCGAATTTACTTGGCTAATTGGTGAATGTGATGTCTTGAACCATTCAGTCATTCATGTAAATTAAAACAACTTTACTAACACCATAACTCATTTAACAATTTCGGTTCTCATTTAACTCATTTACTAAGCTAATTGGTGAACGTGATGACTTCTTGCTTGAATGATAGTGACACCTTTTCATCATAGCTTCTCTCGCTAGCTTGTCACTGGCCTCCCACTCAAGCGACATGCGAGCGATAGGAGAATAACATAGATAATTTCAGCCCGTGTATCCTCTTTCCTGTATAACTTATGACAGCAATTTCTCATTTATCCATAATTGGTTTTGAGATTTCAAATATACTACAACGATCTACTCGACGAGTAGAACAAGTAGATCTATTTCAATTTGTCATTTGACTATCGGATTAAGTTCGAATATTTGCTCAAATTTGACACTGAGTCACTTGTTCAAAATTATACTTAACCAAATGTTTTATTTCTTTAAACCAATTCCAACATATATATCACGCCTAAATGAGTTGGATTGAAAACCGGCCATATGATTGAGGGATTTGTATCCCAAACTTCCTTCTTTGATTTATCATAACCTAACTCACATCAGCATTATGTTTTCCAACATCCCCAAAAGGTTGAAACAAGAATTTGATTAAAGAAAATGAATATAACATTTGCATAAGTTTCGTTTCATATTTTGGCATACAAACTCACAACAATTTTTGGTAGCAAGGAGGTATTCAAGTGGCAACTTTCAGAATTAGATGATGAAGTACTCTAAAAGTAGTTCTTTGATACGAAAAGTGAAAAAAAAAGATTGGGGACTCAAAAAAGGTGTACTAGAAGTACTGTTTCTATTTCCATCCAAAACGACTTCTTTGATATGAAAAGTGAAGTTCGGGACCCATAAGAAAAGAATAGGGACCTAAGTGCTAATGACCCCAAAAGGATGCAGACAATGGCTGCAACTTTCCCAAAATAAAAATGCACTCAAATTAAAAGAAAGTTTGATATCAGAGAATATTTGTATTTTCAGTTTTCAACTGATTTTAATATAGATGAGTTCCTTGTCCTTTTCTATATTTCCTTT
Source organism: Fraxinus baroniana (assembly GCA_903798355.1). Classification (NCBI taxonomy): domain Eukaryota; kingdom Viridiplantae; phylum Streptophyta; class Magnoliopsida; order Lamiales; family Oleaceae; genus Fraxinus; species Fraxinus baroniana. The sequence continues at coordinate 2,830 of CAIGRO010141982.1, read as the reverse complement.
CCCAGTCAATTACATAAAGAGGGTTGCAGAAAGTTAGGAACAAGCCTTGCTACCCAAATATCAGATATAAACCTGTACAAATGAGAATCCATCTTCATAATCACCCCAACCCACCCAAAAAAGAAAAGAAAGAGAAGCCATAAGAACAAAATCCAAAGCACAGGCCTTATTCATATCTTTATAACACAATACAATATCTTTCCACAGTGAGATTACATTCATAGGCTATTATGATTTTACCAAGGGAATATAAAAGAAAATGGACGTTGAATACAGTTGAAAATATGTAATTTTTTTCCTCTCCTATGTGGTGCCTGATGACTTTCAATTTACATCCTAGTGAATTTGCGTGACACAAATTGGAAGAGCACAAAAGTTACAAAAAGTTCATGTTAACTGAAAACAAACAAGTATTTTAGAACCATATAAATTATGGGAGTACAAGCTAAAGTCCAGGACCTCAATTTCCATCTAAATTTATTAAGTGGTAGAAGAGAAACGACAAGAACATAGCTTAAGTTGTTCTTTCGCTTCATTTCGGTTTTGTTGATGTGAATCAAAATTTAAGTTTAAGCCAGTAAATATTATCTATAGCCACTTTCATCCTATCGATTGTGTAATAAATGTAATCCAGATACCTACTTTTTGGCATTTCCAAAATCAAATTCTCCCAAATCCTATACTTATCGTATGACAAATTATAGATCTATTGCAAATATACGATGTGTAATAATTTGCAAATCATAAATTACGAGTCGAAGAATCCTTACTTGAAAAAATGAACTCCAAAATAGGGTAGAAACAAGCCGCGAAACAAAATCATCACAACTGAATGCATTAAAAGAATAATATTGGCTAGAATCAACTCTTAACCACATTTAACTATCAACCAAATCAATGGCATGGTACCTATATGGAGGCTTAAAAAAATGGGTATGTTGCTAGTGACTGAATATAATGGCGCCTTCGATAATGATGGTAAAGCAGAATTATCCATAACTTCTAAACTTAAAAATAGAATTTGAGTCACACTTAAATTCTAACATATCATACGACAAATTATATATCTATTACAGATACATGTGATTATCATAAGCTTTGTTGTAATGTCAGCTAAAATAGAAAAGTAAATTTATTAGTAGCTCATATTCTCAATTAAGATCAACATATAAGACAAGTTGCATGAATGAGTCACATTTTCAAACCACATAACTGGCAGATTAAAAACAGTGCAAGCATAAATAAAACCATCAACATATGACTGTAGAAGCCAAATTCAAGGCGTACTTATTTTCCTTCATTCTTAGCCTTCTTCCTTAAGGTGCCTTTTCCTCGAAGTTCAGTGATTTCATTCAAATTTTATCTTACTGTATCAAGGAGTTGATACAAAATTTGACATGTATATTCCTTGCATGTTCAAGAATATTCATATATTGATATGTTAGATACCTGAAACTCAATGGATGATATTTTATCTTTCCCCAGTGAATCTAAGCACAGAAATTAGGCTATGCTACTAGTTCTCGCAATTGCCACAAATTCTTTGCTTATAAAGTTTCCACAAATAAAATGATAATTCCAAGTAAATATTTCTTGCAATATATTAAACCAAGTATCATGTATTTTAAATCAATTACTTCACATCTCAAAGGTATTGGAGGGAGTAAAAAAAGTCCACATCTCTGCTCAGAAAGTTCAAAAAAAGTAGTTCCATGCAATATAATGATATCATAAGACTTAGAATGAATTGGATGAGATATACGTTAGAGTTTAGCTGAATACTGTAATGTAAGTCTCGTAATGTCTTTGATAGCACATGACTATTTTCTCCCAGTTGCAGGTTTCCTATTCTTATAACATAATATAACCTCCAAATTGCAATGGCTTCAACTTGTATGAGTAGAGTTGCTAAACTCATTGTGTAGATTAAGATTAATTGTTATTGTGCAATCTAGATGAATATCATGTACATAATATCCATACCTCCAACACTACTTGAGCTTCATGGTCAAATACTTTGCAAAGTGTTGTGAAATGAAGATGATACCGGATTAATCTAATGCCACTTTGCTGGAGAAAATAAGATATTACAGTCATAATATGAAATAAAGATCCTAAAGACACAAGAACAATGTAATTTGCAGAGTAAAAGAAATTTTACTATAATATGGAGAAAGAATACAAAAGTTTTGTATTTATGATTTTGTTAACTTTATCTTAATCATAATAAATAGCCAATTATATATAGGGTATGTCCAAAACCTAATGGTAGAGTTGTAATTGAAGTAGAATATAAGAAAACTACTAAAAAAGTGAAAATGAATTGGGCCGATAATACTGCCCTTTGATTGGGTAGCTAGAGCTAAGTTAGCGGTGCCATGGCGTTCAAGCAGTATGCCAATATCGACGGGTATCGGCTTCTCTACTTTTGATGCTCAGCTAGGCCTAGTTTCATGGGTTGTCTTTCTTCTTATCACGTAAAGGGACACCGTGCGGTAGTAGTCTACTCCGCTACACTATCTTCCGCCTTTTCTCGGTCGCGTCGGGACGAAAGTAAATTTGATCACAATTTAAAGAAAGCTCGCAACATGAAATTGAAATGCATTGAAATAAACTTGATCATTGATTTCTAGAAAGCTGAACATTATAGACGAAGGTAGGAAATTACAATGGCTAGTGCAGGGGGCGAACACTAAAAGTTTGAAAATGTTTGAAAGACTAATACCCCTATAATAGACTTCAGAACAAAAATCCAAAAGACGGGAGTAGACATCTTTTGGCTTTGGAATCATACTTTTCTTTTTATATTTTCTATCTATTTTATGAATTA
>CAIGRO010141953.1:0-11065 GCA_903798355.1 Fraxinus baroniana | reverse complement strand
AAAAAAAAAAAAAAAAAAAAAAAGATCAAGACAAAAGCCTAAGAGTCTAACTTCAAAAAGATATCAGAGTATGCTTTTTAGACCAAATGTAAAAATACTAATACTTTGTTTAGCAGCGAATGATAAAAGCTCAAAAACTATTTTATGCACTAAAAAAGTATTTTGATATCACTTGCATAAAATATTTTGATCTGTTTAGCAGCGAATGATAAAAGCTCAAAAACTATTTTATGTACTAAAAAAGTATTTTGATATCACTTGCATAAAATATTTTGATCAAGGCAAAACTGATTTTCAAAATGAGTTTTGAATTTAGATCATATTTCTAAAATACTATTTACTCCTGAAAAACTAGTTGAAAGCACTTTTTAAATTCTACGTTTTTCAAAACATGCGGATCAGACCAAATCAAGTGAAACCTAACAACCAATCTGGCGAACTAGTCAACCAATCGGTCTAACTAGAAAAAAAAATTTGATCAACCAAAATAGGGAACTAGTCGTTGAAAAATGCAGCTTTCCAAAATTTGAAGGCTCTGACTTCTGATATTGCTGTCTAATCAGTGGTGAATCCAAGATCAAAGTTCAACACGGGCGGACCGACTATCGAATGTTGATCCTTGACCATTGACCGTTGAAAATCAATTATTGTAATAACGAGGTCTTTTATTAATATTTAATTAATCAATTTTAAAAATTACTCAATATATATATATATATTCGATACAACCTTACTTGAATCTGATGAGTGAAAAAGTTTCATAAATGCCTAAATCAATTTCAAGTGCTCAATTAAAAAGGTATCAATCTAATAAGTAATAAGTACGTTAAAATCACTCCAGCATATTGACAAATTTATCGACAATTTTCACTAGTGTAGATATGAAAACCTTGGACCGTGGAGAAGTAAATGCACCATTTTCACCACAAATAGTCTCAATCAAGAAATCCAAACCACCAATACATAAGCACGGGCCATTATCATTATCACCATAATATTCAAAATTTTAATCTAAACATTTCTGGAAAAAAATCTTATCAAAATCTTAATGAGGAAATTTTAAAATAAGTGCTCTAATGGAAAAGGACCCAACAGCAGGGTATTATCCATCTCCATGGATTGGCCGATTATTGGGCCTAATATTTAAAATAAAAAAAAAAAACCCTAAATTCAAAATTTGGGTCATCTTCTTCCCTTCATCATTTCGGCACTAACCTGGTTTGGCGAGTGGCGTCCGTTGGCTATTGAAGACTCCGACGGATCCAGCACAGGCGGCCGCCCCTCTTCGTCAGGTGTTGGGTCCGTCCCTGTGTCCAGTGGCTATAGCTTCGATCATTCGAACTCTTATGGATCGACTGACCCTCCCATCCAAACTTACTGAGAGTTTTGCAAATTTTCCTCTATAATATAGCTCTTTTTGCAATCGATAAAAAGGTCCTTCAAGTACATTAAAGAAAGAAACTTTTTGAGCAAATTTTTGAACTTACGTTCATTTCTTCTATTTCTTCATAATAAAAATTTTGATTGAATGAATCAACTTTTAAAGTATCATATTCATCAAAAATTTTCATCTAAGACTTAAGATATTATTCATTGCTACTCATTTGAGTGTTAGCCTTTCTTTGTACTTAATTTATAGCTATCATTTATTAAGAGAGAAATTTCATTGTAAAACTATTTTTTTTTTTCGAATTTTGGGTCATATTGAGGTTCCTTGAAAGCTCAATATTTATGAGAATCGGTGTTCCATGTTTGTAAGTCACCAAAAGAGTTGTAATGATTTTGATTGCACCTTAAATCAATCAATATAGTGAAAATACATTGCTCGTGAGGAAGAGATTGATAACGTAGGACTCTTAGTTAGTTATTTTTGGGCTATCAATTGATATCAGAGTAAGACACTTTGATATCAAGATTTTAAAATTTTTAGTAATGGCTAACTATAATTTTCAAAATCTTGAAAGCCATTCTACAAATCATCATCCTTTCTTTGGTTGCTCTCATTATATATGTTGGAAGGTTAGTATGATGATGTATGTTCAATCAATAGAGTATAACATTTGGGAAGTTATTGATTTTGGTCCTTGTAAGTCTACAAAAGTTATTAAGGTTAATGGTAAACCAGTTCAAAACATTTCAAAATCTAGAGATGATTACGATGATGAAGATGAACGAAAACTATCTTTAAGTGTTAAATCCAAAAATCTATTTTATTATTCTTTAGATAAAAATGAATTTAATCATATTAGTACATGTGATTCTACTTATGATATTTGGCATGCTTTAGAAATCAGTCATACGGGTATTAGTAAAGTGAAAGAAACTAAGATCAATCTTTTGGTTAAAAATTTTGAAAAAAAATATTATGAAATAGAATGAAATTATTTTTGAATCATTACTCATTTTAACGTTATTGTAAATGGCTTTAAAGTCTTTGTTCAAAAATTTACTGACGGTGAACTTACAATTAGAATTCTTAGGTTTCTCTCACAAGATTGTAGCTCATTGAGGATGTTGATAAAAAAAAAACACTAAAGATGTCAACATATATACATTGCAAGAGATCTATAGAACATTGATGACATATAAACTAAATCACATCAAGATAAAAGAGAAAACAAGAAAAAAGAAAAGAAGAAAAAAAAAAGGAGCATCTTAAGCGCCAAATTGTTTTAAAGTCAATAATTAATGAAGACACTACAAGAGAAAACACAAATGATGAAGAACTGAATGATCTTGTTCAATTATTTACCTCATATAATGGGTTTCTTTGAACTGAATGATCTTGTTCAATTATTTACCTCATATAATGGGTTTCTTTGAAGAATTTGAAAAATTTCTCTCAAACACTCTATTCTCAAAAAGAATTTTTTTTTTTTTGAAAAATAAGAAAATTTCTTTTTTTGGAAACATAAAAGGATTTTTTAAAAGGAAAAATTTGATCACAACTCTTTAAGTAAAGATAACTCTTCTTTAAAAGAACAGATTATAGATTTGACTAAAACCACTCACAAATTCACGCAAGGTAAAGAAAAAATTGGGCTTGATGTTTGGTGAACAAAAGTGTAATTTTGATAAATGAGGAATTCGATATAAACTTTTCTTGAAACAAAAAACTCTAAAAATTTCTTTTTAAAAACCTCTACATTTCCTCTTCCAAATGTTATTTGTACATTTTGTAACAAATATGAACATGTATCTTTTAATTGTTCAATCAAAATGATGCTGCAATTCGAAAGTAAGCACAAATGGATTTAAAAGTCCACAAACACTAATTACTAGAACCAAAAGTTGTATGGGTACCAAATATCAAATATCAAATTATTTTTTATATATACAAAGAAAATAAAGAGCAAATAGTTCTTGAATAGTGGATAATCAAAGTACATGATTGAAAATCAAGCTTTGTTATTTCCAAAAGAAGGGTGGTGATCATATTACTTTTGAAGATAACGCCAAAATAAAAATCATCAACATTGAAAATGTTAGTAATCATTAATCTGCCTCTATTGAAAGTATTTTGTTAGCCGATGACCTCAAACCCAATTTGCTTAGTATTAGTCAATTATGTGATAGAAATTATCGTGCCAAATTTGATTTTCTAAATGTTCTTATTGGGGATAGTACATCAAAAGATGTAATATTTATAGGAAGTCGAAGTAATGATGTTTATGTCATAAATATTGAATTTGAAAGTGAAGAAAAATATCCAGTTTAAAAGATGATACTTGGACTTATTTTAGAAAAACATTCAAAAATTATTTTGTTCATGGTTTGCCAAATTTGAAATTTAAAAAGATAAAATTTGCAATGCATGTCAATTTGAATAATAAGTAAAGAGTTCTTTCAAATTTAAGCAACACTTTTCAACTACAAAATATTTACAACTTCTCCACATGAATTGTTTTGGACCATCTAGAACCACAAGTTTAAGTGGTAAACATTCATTGTCAATGATTTTTCAAATTTACTTGAGTCCTATTTTTGAACATAAAGGATGAAACTTTGAATATATTCAAACACTTTCGTAAAAAGGTCCAAAATGAAAAGTGATACACTATTGCTACTATTAGAAGTGATTATGGTAGATAATTAGATAATATTGCATTTGATGAATTTGGCAAAATTAATGGACATGAGCATAATTTTTTTCCCTCTTAGAACTAGACGTGGGGATTGATGCGATTTTGCACGGCTATAGTTGTTCAAGTAGTCTCTTACTAAGCTCCAGTCCTGAGACATGACAGATTGTTTAGCTATGTTTTGTGTAGATTAAACAACATCTTGTTTGAGGACAAACAATAGTTTAAATTTGGGGAATTTGATAAGTGCGCTTTGCGCACTTATTTAGGTTACTAAACATGGAAAATTATTGATATATATGTTGAAATATGACTTAATCCGATATAATTTCTGTTTGTAGGATTACATTGATGGATGGAATGAAGAGTATGCGAAAACGAACGAAAATGGACCAAAATGGAAGAAAATGAAACTTTGGGGACCAAAATACAATTATTCAGAAGATGACCCGAATCCCGAATCAAGCATGAAATTGAGTTAAGTAACACATTGTGATGTCATGGAATGTTAGAAGAAGAAGGACAAGGAAACAAGTCCAAAGGGTAAATGAAATAAAGTTTGGGGACCAAAGTAAATTAAATGAAAAATAACTTCTACCATGCAGTTGCATGGTAGAAAGTTCATACAGTCGCCCGAGCACTAACATGAGATGAACAGTGAAAAATTCTTATAATCATGCTGTCGCATGAGTTTATACCATACAGTCGCATAGTTCATTCTGGGCGCGAATTTTCTGGTTTCCCCATTCGAACCAATCTCTTATGGTAATGTATTTTGACGCCTTATATAACCCTAATCTCATCAAAAAAGAGGGTGAACGCATTCTTAGGGAGAAAAACACCATTGAAGAGTAAGGAAGACGGCTAGAACAAGGGATTACATTCAACATTCGAGATTTAAAGCCTAATTTCTATTTTTTGTGTGATGTCTTCTCTTTATTATTTTTATTATTCTTTTATTTTGTCCATGCTAGGCTAGACTTTTTATATATTAGGTGAATGATGAACCTCGTAATGTGACTTTTTAATTTTCTATTTTGCAATTTGATATTCAAACACAATTGATGGATGTTGAATGATTTATATACGTTACTTTTTTTCTACAATTATATGCGCAATATTTGTATAAGTGTAGTGACTTATTTTATGCATTTAAAAGAAGGGAAATAAGCTCGACAAGGTATAAATCATCGTAGGGTTCGATAGAGGATATAAATTTTCTACTATGTTTTACTTGAATCTCTAAGTGTTTACAAAATGTCATGCATTCTTGTATATTGTATTTGTCATAGAAATATAGTCAAATGGTATGCTAGAATATGTTCAATTCTACTCGAAAGACATTATTGGATAAGTTAGAAATATTGATTCTTCAGCCAATTCATCGTGTTATCTATTTGTGAAATAGAGGTTAAAAGTGAACTTGTTTGGTGATTCAGGATCCTAGTGCACTTTTCATTCATAAACTTCATCAAACTTTTGCATTCAGCATAATTTTGCATCCATTTAGTCATATTAGCTTCAATTGCATTTTAGTCAAAAAAATCCAAATAACCAACCATGTTGAATTTAATAGATTCGGCTAAGGTCTTGATAATATAAATCAAATCAAATCAATCATCATGGGACGATACTTGAAATTTTACAATTTTTACTTTATTACTTGTTAACGAACCGTATACTTGCGGTGATTTACAAAGCGAACGTATTTTCATGAACATTAAGCACAAATATGAAATCGATAAATAAAAGGGAGAAAAGATACAAACGATATAATTGTGGAGGTTCAATCCGAAACAATCATCTACGTTCGATATGAGCAAGGTCGTTTCACTATATTGATTGACTTATAGTGCAATTAAACCCTTTACAACGCTTCCAGTGACTTACAAACAAGGAGCATCAATCCTTATAAAATGTTGAGCTTTCAAGGGACCTCAATATGAGCCACATGACGACTTAAGCAAGGAACACCGATCATTTTACAATGTTGATCTTTAAAGGACTCCAACACAACTCACACTTTATCGAAGTGATTTTACAATGAAACACCTCTCTTGATAAAAAAAATACACACAAGTTAAGTACTAAGAGGGTTAACACTGTAATGAATAGTAATAAATGATAGTTCAAGTGTTAGATGAAAAACTTTAATGAATACGATAATAAAAAATTATATTTAATCAATCAAAGTGTTTCAATAAGAAATGAAGAATAAATAAATGCAATGTAGGTTCAAAAATTTTCTCAAGATACATCTCTCTTTTAAGGAATAATTGTAATAAATTAAGTACTAAGAGAGAAATGAGAAACTTTGATGAATACGATGATTTTACAAGTTTGATTCAATCAATCAAAGTTTTCAATATGAAGAAGTAGAAAAATTTATACAATGTAAGTGTAAAGATCTATATAAAAAAAATTATCTCTTTTAATATAGGTATAAATAATTTAAGCACAAAAATAAATGAAAAACTTTGATGAGAGAAATGATTTAAAAAGTTTGATTTCAACCATCAAAATTTTTGTTATGAAGAAATATATGAAATAAATGTAAAAAAGTAAGCTTAAAGAAGATTTTTCACAAATATATTTAACAAGGAAGCTCTCTTCTAGTTGTTTTATGAATGCAAAGTGAAGTGGTATTTATAACACCTAAAGTTCTGGCAAACCCAATGACCCATCCGAACGCTCACATCCTGAATCGGAGGACCCAACTAGCCATTGTGTGTAAAAAAATCAGAAAGGTTAAAAAAATGACCATTGGGCGAATCGGACATCCGCATTGACTTGGACTTTTTTATTTTTCTTTTGAAAAATATAAACATTTGAATAAGTAAGTAACATTGTAAAAGATTTAAATATCAAGTTGAAATTCTTACCCCTTGAAAAATAATTTTTTTTATACAAATGTTTTTATGAATAATCTTTTCATGCACAAAACGATTTTTGAGCTTTTATTATTCATTACTAAATATCAAAGTATTATTACAATTATATTTGAACTAAGAAGTCTAGTCTTTGATCTTGTTTCAAACTTTGCCTTTTATATTTCTCATCTTATTCTTGCTTTTTCTTGACGTTTGTCTTTTAAGCTCTCGTCTCGAATGATTTGACTTGAATATTTAACTTCCACTTTGATGTTCATTTCGAGTCCAATTTATATTGTGTTGATTTTGACAATATTTGATTGATTTTAGCATTAACTATCATCACTCAAAATTAATTGTTAGAAACAATATTAATTTTGTTTGTTATGATCAAAACATTAAGGATGAAATCAATCATAAGTCAACTATTTCTCCATTTTTTATTATAAAAAAATGAACGATTTGCAGTGTAATATGAACAATTAATATCATATTGATAAATGAAAACACATTATAAATGTATCATGTAATTCATATTCTCCCTATATTTTGCAAATCAATAACCATATATTCAAAACACATAAATGATTTGTCCTCTTTCTCCTTTTTTCATATAATCCAAGCATATTATATTTTCAAATCAAAGTATACATAATCATCAGCAAAAAGGTAGCACACATGCGAGAAAGAGTGTGGCATATAAGATCAAAACATTAAAATTAATCATAGGAAGTAACAATATTCTCCCTCAATTAAGCACAAAATACCAAATATATGCAAGTTGTTGATATAAAAACATATTATGCCACATCTAATTTTATAGCATATTTCAAATAGTTCCAAAATACATAAAATTGGATTTACGCTCAATCAGACGTCCTTTTAACAAGTCCAGATGTTCGCATACGAAAGACCTAACTTTCTGTCAATCGGTGATTTGGAATCCAGACGTCCGCCTTGTCGTCCTGTTGCACATTCGAACATCATATTTTCCATCTGGACAACTGCTTATCCATCAGCCATATATTTCAAATTCATCTAGAATTTTCTAACCTTTTCGAATATATGAAAATCTATCAATAACTAGAGGTTTAGTAAGACTATCAATCAATTGATTTTCCGTATAGCTAGTAAATCAATGTGGGTCCCTTTTGATGCCAGAGACCTAATGTATTAGTGCTATTAAGATTTCTAAGAAATTTGTTTTTGGATACTAATGTGCTATTCTTTACGATTAGATTAAAATATATTACATAAACACATATTAAACATAATATCGGGTCAACTAGTGGTTAAGTAAAAAAAAAAAGATTCGATCATACCTCGATATTTAGTGATCAACAACGGAAGTACCTTGATTATCTTTATCCAATTTTATGGATGTACTCATATGAGTATTCATTGGCTTCAAGTCATCCATTTCAAACTTCTTGAGCATGTCCAATATATATTTATTTTGATTGAGGAATATATCGTTACTAGTTTACTTGATTTGGAGACCAAAAAAGAATTTGAGTTCTCTCATCATACTCATTTCAAATTTCATACTCATACATTTTGAAAATTCTTCACAAAAATAAATATTAATTGCACCAAATATAATATCATCAATACAAATTTGAATAACAACCATATCATTCTTTTGGATTTTGACAAAGGGTAGTATCCGCTCCATTAAAAAGTCATTTGAACGTAGAAATTTACTCAATATTTCATACCAAACCCTAGGAGCTTGTTTTAAATCATAAAGAACCTTTCTAAATTTGAAAATATAGTTCGGATACTTGTAATCTTTAAAATTGGGTGGCTGCTCAACAAAAACTTCTTGAATAAAGTCATATAGAAATGCACTTTTGACATCCATTTGATAAAGATTAAATCATGTATGATAAGCAAATGCAAGAAGCATGCAAATAGATTATAATCTAGTAACCGATGCAAAGGTTTTCACAAAATCGATACATTCTTCTTGATTGTAACCTTGTGCCACTAATCTAATCTTGTTAGGCTCAATTATTCCATTTTCATCTAGTTTATTTCTAAAAATACATTTTGTACCGATGATGGTTTGATTGATTTGTTAGCGACTAAATATCAAACATGATTTATTTCAAATTGATTTAGTTTTTCTTGTATAGCTAGAATCCAAAATTCATCAAACTTGACTTTCTTAAAAAAAATAAAATTGGTTCAATTTGCGAAATGAAGTACAACTATTTAGATGATTTCTAGTGGAAGCCCTAGTAGTAATATCTTTGGATGGGTTGATAATGAGTTCTTTTGAGTAAGAGGGAACAAACCTCCATACTTTTGGTAGAGTAGGATCATTAGATATTTCGGTAGGTTCTACTTTACTTAGTTGAACGTTTGCTTCTTTCTTTGGTCTTAAATATCCATATGTTGGAAAGGAGTTTCCAATGCAATCCGATTCCAATAATTTTTCATTTTACACTATCTCCGAATATGACATGACCCCATCCTTCTCTTTGAAATTTGATAGTAACATTCTATCCCCGATCATGTTTCTTGAGTATCCACTATCCGAGAATCATCTGCTCTTCATCTTCTTTGGTTCCTACAAAAATAATTCAATTTTAGTTCTTTGGTATCCATACAACTTTGGGTCATTGATTGTTCATGTTTGCGGACTTTGAAATTCACTTGTCTTTGCTTTCAAAGTGAAACCTATTTTTGATATGACAATTAAAATTCACATGTCCATTTTTTATTGCAAAAATTACATGTGACATTTGAAATTGGGGAAGTAGAGGTTTAAACAAAGAAATTCTCAAGAGACTTGTTTTAAAAACGGTTTGTATCCAATTCCTCGTTTATTGAAAACATATTTTTGTTCACCAAGTATTAAATCAAAAAACATTTTGCCTTGAGTAAATTTGTGAACAATTTGAACCAAGTATAAAATCTTTTCTCGTAAAGAGAAATTCTCCTTAATTAAAGTATCGTAATCGACTTCCCTTTTCAAAATCGTTTTGAATTTTCGAAAGCTTCTTTACCTCATTTTCCAATGAAGAATTCTTCTTTCTAAGGATCAAATGATTTAAAGAAAATTTTTCGAATTTTTCAAGAATTGCATCATAAGAATTAAACAATTCATCACATGAACAATTTTCATTTAAATTTACCTCATTTTCAATAGCCATGAAGCGCATGTTGAAAATTTCCTCTTGACTTTTATCTTCCTCATGATCATCGTTGTCACTTTCATCCTATGTTGCTTGGAGCACTTTTTTTTTCTTTTACGAATCTATTCTTTTAATTGCTCTTTTTTTCTTTCTTTTGGAATTGACGATTGTTGCGAAAACCATTCCATTTCTTAACAAAAAGAACTAGACCATCAAGTTCGTCATCATTCAATTTTTCGCTTGAAATATCTTAATCAATTATGAATTTTAAAGCAATTTGGCGTCTTTCCTCTTCTTTGGTTTTCATTGTTTTCTCTTTTGTCTCGGTGCGATTTAGCTCATATATTATCAATATTCCATAAAACTCTTTCAATGGATATATGTTGATATCTTTGGTGTTTTCTATCAACATTTTCAATGAGCTCCAATTCTCCGAGAAAGACCTAAACATTTACTCACAAATTCAACGTTAGTGAATTTTTGATCAAAACCTTTGAAACCATTAACAATATTGGTAAAAACTAGTTATAATGTCAACAATCGATCCGTTCTCTTTCAAAACAAAATTTTCAAAACTGAGAGATATATCTTAGAACATGTTTGATAGGCCCTTTTTTCCATGGAAAACGGAATTGAAATTCCATTTCCCACTTTTGCCACGTTTGATGGCACTTTTTCCCAAGAATTTATTTTCTACATTTGCCACTTTCTTGGTTTTAGTTGAATTTCAATTCTCACATTTTAGGTGGGAATTGATTTACCATCTTTTTTTTTTTTGCCAATAGAAACAAAAGATATCCCTATATATATATCACTCATTCTCTTAAAAGAGAGAATCCAGGGATCACTGTTCATTTTTGTCACAGCCGTTTTCACACGCAAACTGGTTTGGAACTGATTTTTTACTGTTCATGTATTATTATTATATGTATAAAAAACACAGAAAATCTAAAAAAAATAAAATATATTG